>QLOD02000033.1:11263161-11275790 GCA_003260245.2 Sideroxylon spinosum
CTCCAGAGATGGCATTTTAAACTTTGACGGGAGAGGACACTCCATCACGGTCGGGGTGAACGGAGTGCCCGTTCTGTTGATGATGCTCTCCACCGTGTTGGGGTTTCGCACTACGGCCACAGCCTCGTCGATCTGAGCTTGCATGGCCTTCATCCTCTGTTCCATGTTCTCGTTGTACTCCGTCTTACCTAGTGGTTCTTCGACTCTCAAGCGTGGCGTTGTCTCGCTGTGGGCCTCGTCTTCAAAAGTCGTCGCATTCCGTCGAGGTGGCCCCGGTCGTCCTTCGTTTTCTCCGACAACCCCCTCATCGCCGTTCATGTGTACAGCACCACCGTTTCCACTGTTACCAGGGTCGTTCGAGGGGTTGTGATTTGGAGGAGGTGGAGGTGGCGCCATTCGATCCATTCGGTCCATAATTGCTTGCAAAATTGAGGCTAGTCCCGCCATTTGCTGTTCCATCATGGCAATCCTGTCGTCTCCCTGGTTTTGGTTTTCCATTGAAGAGGATTGGTTAATAGTTCAAATGCTGGATCTGGTTTGGACCACGAAAAGCGGGAACTGTCGTTGTTCCCACAGACAGCGCCAATTGATGATGCTGAAATTTCGTGGTCCTTAGTCCGGAACTCAATCCATCGGAAATTATGAAAACCTGTTCGCCGTGGACACCGGTGTGGTGCCTGCCAAAGAATCTCCGATGCTTCAGTTAGCACAGATGACAGGGTTTTTTTTGTATATCTGGGGAGAGAGAGTTATATCCCTTATTTATAAGAAAACTTTGCAGAGTAAAATTGGAAATATTCCCTGATTTGATATGATTGTCCTTATTTGGATAAGGAAAATATTAAGTTGATACATATATATCTTTATGGAATTGAATATGATTGGAATGAATATTCGCCTAATTATAAAAGATTTTGGGATATCAGAAAATCCCGTTCATTGGACCTTATTTTAGGAAGGAATCACATATTATGGGATCCTCCCTTCGTATGGTTAGCTCAAGATAATTGCGAATCGGTTATTTAGGTGAAGATCCCGGGATCGTCATGGAAACCCTTTACATTTCATATCTAGCCTTGTTTAGATCTAATGCACACTGATTTCGCCCGAACCCCTTGTGGAAACCAAGCTCCTCGCCAGGTCCGAGCTCCTCAGGGAGTCCGAGCTCCTCCTGGAGTCTGAGCTACTCCTGGAGTCCGAGCTTCTCATGGAGTCCGAACTCCCTGTAGAGGTAGTTAAATGGGCATATGGACTTTTTCCAAGAATTATCCTCATAATAAAGAAGTAGGTATTTTATCCATTAATTATTCGTATGCTTGCATGGAAGACCTTGCCATTGCCATATCATTCACTAAGATAAATTTACTTTAGATTACATGTTTACAGACAGAGGAGAAAATATGAACGCCTTTTTTTGAGATATATATATATGTGTGAAGATGAATTGCACGCCCACCTTAAAGTGAAGGCTACAATATTCTAGTGATCATTACTTCTGCAAAACTAGGACAGTGTTAGCAGAATCATATGATATATCCTCTTCTCATGCAAGCAGTATCTCAATAAGGGAATAGTTTTCAGCTCTGCTCAAGATTTTGGTTTATAAACTTTACAATTTTTGGAAATCATAACACTTCTCTACGTACGTACGTAGCAAATTAAAGTTCATTAGCCAAAATTGAAAATAATCTAGTTCCTAATTTTTTGGGGAGTTAGAGAATGTTGTACGGTCAGATAATTAACTAGGAGTTCTTAAAGTTGGATTCATAACGTTTATTTTGAGCAAAACAAAAGCTGCTTTAGAATAGAAAAAGAAAATCTTCCTCAAGACATATAAGAATAAAGCCTTTTTTCCACAACTGGACAGCTGATGATTTTCACTTTTTTTTTTTTTTCTTTTTTGAATTAAGGAAGTACAGCCAGATGATCAATGAATCCCAACTTTGAATGGGAGCAGCCGGGAGGACCAAAAACTAAAAGGAAGATCATCGGTATTTAAAAAAAAAAAAAAAAGAAAGAAAGAAAAGAAAAGGAAAAGAAAGAAAAAGACGAGAGGAATATAACCTTTGAACTATAATACGATTTTTATACTTTTATATAGATTATAGAAAAAAGACCATTATCTCCTAAGTAAGATCCGACCTAAAAAATTTGGAACCTAAGTTAAAATATTTGATAAGACTTATCTAAAAAATATAATGCCTATTTAAAAAAATAACTAAAATTGGATATATAATAAATGATAAAAGAAAAATAGCTGAAGTTGGATCAATTTGAGACCTAAGATTGCAATTAGATAAACGGAAAATATCAAGAATTTTTTAATATTTCAATGATAAATATATGTTAAGATCCTTATAGTGGACACTTTAAGTTGTGTACATATATCAAAAATATATATATATATATATGTGAAGGCAAGGAGGATAAGTGACATCCCTAGATTTTGGACATAAAATTACCAGAATACCTTTGAAATTTTAGCTTTATTTAAAAAATTAAATTAGTTCAAATTAAGGTTTTTTGTTTTTATTAAAAAATTTAAGTTTAACTCAAAAAATTTCAGCATAAAAAAAAGTATACAAGAATTAAACCCTTGTATTTTTTTGTAAAATAAATATATTCTTTCACTACATTATTAAATATTTTTGTGCTTAATATAAAAAATATAATATAATAAATTCTATAAATAATAAAACTTAATAATAATTATATATATATATATATTTAGTAACGACAGACGTTCCTAAATTTTAGATTTTATGGCGAGTTAAACTATTAAACTGTGAAAAATATATTTACTAGTTTAATATTCAATAATAATTTTATCTCTTCCTAAAAAATAACATTAATTCTCCTTTACACTTATCCTTAACATAACTCGTTATTTTTTTCTCGTTATCCTGTTCATAGATATTTAGTGCGCAATGCCCTTTAGTGAACATCCCGAAACAGTCTCTCCCAGCTGGTAGAGCCAACTATGCTACAAAGTCTTACGTCTAATTAAGAGGGGAATATATGCTTGAGGAAGAATGCTAGCTAGCTAGCTTCTAGGCATAATTCTTCTTTTGAGTATATGAATTTGGAGCCTACGTACCTTTAATCACATTTCTCTTTCTTTATATATAAATAATTATTTCGAGTACCATAACATTTCTCTTTCTTTATATATAAATAATTATTCGAGTACCATAATAATAATAATAATATCTAAGTGTAGTTTTATTTTGCTAATATTTCTACCAAGCTCTTTTAGTTCCTTTAATTACCACTTTCATTTCTTCTGTTTGCTTTCAAAAACATTTAGCATTTCTCACTTTTGCTTTCAAAAATATTTGGCATTTCTCCTTGGTAGTTGGGAATTTGACATGGAGAAAACCGTGTGAAAGCCTTTTCTTTTCTCCTTCCCTTTACTCGTCTTATGAATTAGAGTAAATTACGAGAATGTTCTCTTTAAATATTTGATTAAATATACATAAATATTAAACCATTTTAATATTATTGTGACACGCTTTATCTTTATAAATGTTATTAGCACTGCACTCCAGTTATCACTAATCGAAGTAGGAATATCATCAGAATATATATATATATATATAGTGTTACTTTTTTTCTTTTAATCCTTCCATAAATGAGTAAAAAGTTCTAAAAGAGTATAAAAATATTTTTATGATCTAATGTGTTTAAAATTGTAGATCTTGATATAAGTTATTGATTAAGTGTGGGAAAATAAACCTATTTTGAACATTTTGCATGTTTAAAAATGGTAAATAAGTATGTCACTATTTTCGTTTAATATCAAATGAAATAATAATGAATGTTGTCCGTTGTTGATAATATTTGTAAAACAAGGGGTTCCATTGTAAGATTATGAAGAAAGTGGGATTTACCTATAATTAATTAAATATTCAAGGAAGGTCCATGTAATTTTACCTTATTAATTTAGTTGGAATTCCTCATTGCTTGATTTTTTTTTTATTCTTAATATTGATAAAAGTTATCTTCAAGGGAAATGATAAATGTATTATTTTATTAGTTTCTCCCACTCCACAATAATTTTAATTTATTAAATGAAAAAAAGAAATGTAAAGTAAGGAAAGATAATAGAAAAGTACAAATATTTCTAACAAATATTTCTAACTTTTCTTAATGATCTTACCCTTTTTTTAGTATTTATTCTCATGACAAGTGGCAATCTAATACTAACTAAGATGAAATGCATGGGATAATGATCTTGGGCAAGCTATGGCGCGAAAATGAAATTATCTGCATTGAGAATGAATGTGCCCTAATAAATGATATAGTCCACCTTCTCAGAAGAAAGTTAAATCAATAAAGATATTTATTAAAAAAAAAGAAAGAAAGAAAGAAAAATAAAAACATAGAGAGGAAAAGAGTTCAAACTTTGATAAAAGATTTATTAATGAGAAGGGCGGATGCAAATAATGGTAAGAGAGATTCATTGATTCCACTTGAAGTAAAATTTATGTAAGGAATAATATAATTTTTGAAATATTTTTATAATTTTGTCTTATATAATATATTCTCCAAAATAAATTATTTTAATATTTTTAACAATTTACACGCGTTATCCTTATTTTTATGTCAGGCACACTTGTACCCAATATAATAAAATTATGAATTCACACCTGATTAATGATCAGTGGTGTCTAGCCTCGATCAAGCAAGTATGGGGGTATTCTTGTAATAATTGATCGAATATGAAAAAAGAGAGAGAGGGAGAGAGAGAGAGAGAGTAGGAAGGAAAAAGGAAAAAAGAGAAAGGGATGTATTTTCCCTTGTTTTTGATACTTTAGGTTCGCCTATTCTTTTATTAGACGAGTCTCTTTTCAGGTATAGCTAGGTTTGGTCAGTTGGGAAACCATGCATATGCCTTTCTCTACCTACAAGAAACTTTGTTTTAAAATTACATTTGATATTTGAAAAAGAAAATAAAAAAATTGGAATAAAAATTCAATTTCGAATTCGAACTGGAATGCCTAAAGAAGGTTGGGACAAAATTTCAACACAAAAGATGCAAAGCAAATCTAGTCATTAAATTCAGCTGAAAACAAGAAAGAGAAATGCCAATCAAAAGTAAAGCAAAAAAAAAAACGATAAAGTTTCAAAAGATTTTTTAAATTTGTCATTTAATTCTTTTTTCATTTTAATATTTATTTATTTATTTATTTTTGGACGATGGTTTTGCTAACAATTGACGCACAATAAAAGAAAAGAGAAAATTTTGAAAAAACCAGAAATTGAAGAAAATAATAAGTTGGTCGTTGGTGGTAACATATTTAACTTTTGAGATTGAATTTTTTTGTATAAAGTTAAAATTATGTAATTCCAGAGTACAAAAACCATCTATTAATTCAAGGAAAGAACAACCGTTCTTATCCAAGTTTTATTTACGGGAAACTAGTAAAAAGATCTCCCATGAGGTTGATAGTATCAGCTATTTAGACCATCGAAACTTCCTTTTTAATTAAATACCCACACATATTGGTTTAACAGAAAATATATTTCCTACAGCAAAATAATCTTGTTAATTTGTACAAACCCTAATTCTCTACAATTTGTGTTTTTTTTTTTTCCTCTTGTTGATATATGAGCAAAAACAATATGGTTAAGGTTGGGACGTATACCCCCACAAATACCAATAGGTGGCATAGAGGAAAAAGCACTACACTTAGGAATCAATAACAAAAAGACTATTACATCCCATAGTACAACATTAAATTTTTTGGGCTCAATTAGATTTAGCACAAGAACGTTTCGAGGAATTACTCATTCTCGTATTATTTTAACTCAGTGCTTCTGTAAAATATTTTATTTAAATATTTTTAAAATGTGTTTTACTATAAACACATCAGATTATATATATACGGTATTCAATCCATTCAAATGATTTGGGACAAAATGTTTCACCGCATTTCAACTATAACTTGCTTAATTTCTCATTAATCCACTCACATCACTGTAGATGCATCGCAAAGGTTGTACTCCTCTCTATCACACAAAGACAAATGAACTTGAGCTTGCCTCCACCATGGATTGGATGCCGCAAGCAATTGATCCTCAAAATTTTAAAAGTTACAACGTTGAATGCTCAGGAGGATGGTGAAATAAATAAATAATTGCTAGAAATGTTAAGGATTTTTTTTTTCTTAAGAAACCCAGTTGTAAGCTCTCCGAGTATTTAATCAATTTAACGTGTGTGTTTTCTTATTAATTGTTTGGTCCTAATGAATGATTCAAGAACTAGTCATCTCGATCAATGCCTATGTCATGCTAGCCGTTTTCAGGATATGATATGATCTAAGAGCATCATGATTTAGAAATCTGAAATCATAACGAGTGGGAAAAGGGATGAAAAGAAAAGGGCAAAAGATAAAGCAAAGATGCAATAAATGTAGTTTTTCTAGGGTACATACTAATGGGCTATTAGTGTGTGTATATATATTTTGTTTTAATTTGTAACAAACCTACTTTTTAAAGACAGCCCAACTTTTTTGCTTTATTGCAATATTGTCTCATTCAAGACACCTCAAAACACACCCTCTCTCTCTATGTGGCGGTACATATGCATTTACAAAAGAGTGGGAATTGGCATGGAGACAAAGTTTCCACTCCTAGAGCTTTTGCAGTCTTTAGGAAAAGAAAGATAGACATGGCTCTTTCTATTAGAAGTGGCATATTTTTTTCGCATGAAAGTAAGGGAATTCTCGGATCTGAAACTCACAACAATCAATGAATACTTCCATGATAAAACCTTCTCTCTCTCTCTCTCTCTCTCTCTCTCTAAATCACTCTGACACGAAGTTTGTGAATCTGTATCTTTATTATCTGGGGGGATTCATTATTTGAATGAGGTGGGGCGAGAGATCCAAGGCTTCATCATTTGAGAGGGACACAAAAAACACACACATATAATAGAGGAGAGGAACACCTCTTTGTGGGGCTGCACATGTAAAAGCTGGCTCGTATATAGTTGAGACGACCGAGTCAAAAAGACAAGCACACAAAACAAAAGCCAAGGAGAATGTGTTTTTGCATGAGAAATATATATTTATATGGCATGAATTATGTTGCTTTCACTGCTTCTTTTGGTTTCCAAGGGGGGAGAGAGAGAGAGACCCTCCTTCAAATTGTGCTCTAACCTGGAAGAAATTATTTCAAATGACTCAAAACTCATTTTCACCTAGCTTACGGCCAAATGTGCACTGCTATTTTTTTTTTCCACAAAAAAATACATAAAAATAATATTAAGGACGGAATATTAACTGACAAAGACCTCTTTAAAAGGTTTAGGTTGCACATTTGATAAGAGGGATTGAATGCTATGGATCATATATGCAATTAAATATTATATTAGATTATTTTTTTATGTAAAATTATTTTTTAACATTTATATTTGATAAGAGAAATGAATGATAAAAGTAATATATGTGATTGGATATAATATTAGATTAATTTTTTTATGTAAGATTACTTTTTTAGTATTTGTTTGGTGCAATACAAAATGAAATATATATCAACAATGTATTAACATTCGATAATTTTAGACTTTTAATTTTTTAAGGGAACTAATTCGAATACAGTGATATACAATATTGCATGAGTAGTAACTATTATATATCTCAATTTTAAAGTATATACCATTTCGTAAATAAATGAAAAGTTAAAATATACACCATTTCGTAAACAAATGAAAAGTTAAAATAATGGTTAATAAAAAAAATAGAAGATTGACAAAAGTTGTAGATAGAGTAGGGTAGGTCAGAAGTTTAAGAAGATGAGGCATAAAATAGAAGAAATTATTTTTTTTAATGGTTTTTTAGAATTATATTAAATTTACTGTTATAATCCGAATTTTTAATTATTTATGGATTATATTTTTATCGTGTAATTAGTTGAGTTTATTTAAATAATATCTAAATTATTAAATCATTTATTTTTTGATAAGTGTGGGCTATTGGATGTTTTAAGAAATTATTTTTATTACTAAGACATGATTGGAGGTCCATCATAATTTAAATGGGTATAGTGGTACTAAATTAAAGAAGTTATATATAAATAGAGATTATTTCATACTAAAATTTTATTATATTCTATATTAAAAGAGAGATAGACGAAGAGAGAGAGAGAGAGAGAGAGAGAGAGGCAATGACAAGATGAAAGGCGAAGGGAATTTTAAAGGTTAGTCTTTTTATTCATTTATTTTTTTTATTGAATGCTACACATGAACGAGAAGTTAAAGAGAAATTCGTTTGAGGGTTAATGGCAAATCAATTGTTTGGGCATTGTTTTGGAAAAAAAATATAAAAAAAACCAAACCTACCGCTGCACTTTGTAAGGACATGTATATATATATATGTGTGTGTGTATGGATTATAGATTGACGAAAATTTGTTGGCAGTAAAAAAATAAAAATAAAAAATAAGTATTGGTGCATGATGTGATGGAAACATAATGAAAAAAAAAAAAAAAAAAGGATTGTGTGCATATACACACATGACCCATAGAACCTTGGGAAAAAAAAAGGTTAATTTGATGGATTGGATTAAGTGATGTGGTTGGGATATATATGAAGATATATACATGCCTATATAGATATATATATATATATATATATGTGTGTATATGATATACGGCTAGAAAAAAAAATATAGATTATTATTAGCCTTATGAAAGTCTCGGATGATACATGGATTTATATATATTGTTCGGCAATAAAAAATACAGCTGAGTCTGCTCACCACACCCACAAATGAGCGGTTGTTCAGGCTTGAAAAGGAAAGAAAAGTTGGAAAGAAGAGCCGAGGAGGGTTCCCTACCACGATTCCTCTAATGATAAAGTCAGGAAAGGTTTGAGAGAATATCCAAATAAATTGATAGTACTTTGTGGGTCAATAGTGAGCATACCTTCTATTTGGAATTTAGTCCCCTCTTTATAGTCCGAAGATAGCAATATATAATAATTGGAAGTCCAATGATTGCTTTTCTATTTTGGAAAATCTGCTTCTTATGAAGGTGTGCTCGGTATTGATTGCCTATCACTTTGCATAAAATAGATGTCATTTGGCATTAAATACGCGTGAGGGCAAACGGAAAGATTGTGTGCGATGTGACTTTTAAGAACTGTCCAAACGTCCCATCTGTCTGCCACTTGTCAGGTTTGGATGTCGTGAAATGTAACTAAATAGTAACAAATGAATTAGCATAACTTAAACGTAAGTATTTAAATAGTGGGCCCCTCTTTTGCGTTCACTTTGTTCGGGGATATGTCCCCCGAGCATTATAGGGTCAGAAGATCGTGCTAGGGGATTGATGCCACATGTCGAATATATTTTTTGTACTAACATTATGCCCCCACTCTGGTCGAAAAACCTTTTTTCCCGAGCAAAGTAGAAGGAATACGGCTTACCATCGGACGCATTTATCCCAATCTTTTTGTATTCCATTTTTTCATTATTTCAAGTTAAACGCGTCATTTCGTGACTAGTTGCTCTCACCATGTGTAAAGCGCGTGGATATTATGATAGATTCTAAGCGAGTGCAATGAGGATTTTTTGTCTTGAAGCCCAAAAGTCAGTCTTCCGTTGTCGGATTTATATCATTTCGAGCGGCCACATTTAATGTATTTTTCCCGCTCGAACCCATTTCGATTTTTCATTTATTCACAAAGAAAACAAATTTCCATTTTTCCGCCATTCGTGCTGTATCTTCTCCTTCCCTCTCTTGCAGTCTCGCATCTCCGGTTTTAATCTCTTTAGTATCCTACAGTTCTTCAAATTCCTGCTTGGTGAGTGTCTAAATTTCATTTTTTCTCTTTAATTCTGTTCTTTTTTGTTAAAATGGGTAGGCTATCAGAAGAGATCAAGGCAGAAGGGGGGTTTGATAGATTTAAGCAAAGGTACAACATACCTGAAAATGTCGAAATTAGGTTTGGGGAAGAAGGTGAACATGAAATAGGACTCTTTCCCATCGTGGCCATAACCGAGGGAGGACTCAGGTTCCCAGTTTCACGTTTCTTACGTTTAGTCTTCCATACCATAAACCTTTCCCCTAAGGCCGTAGAGGAAATGAACCATAGGTAGGGATTCCACCTCTCCGTTTTTGAGCTACTTTACTATTACAACCTTCAGAAAGTTAGGAAGGGAGAAAACAAATGGTACCTGAAGTCTCGACCAGAAAAAGCCCTAGTTCACATGTTACCTGATAACATTCAGGGTTTTGAAGATGACTGGTGCATGGTTTTTGGGGAATGGAGATGCAGACTAGGGGAGGATGATTTGCCCCCTTTGACTTCTGCTGCTTTAGGGCCAGGTCGGGCGATAGTTACTTATTGTACATTTTTAATATCCTTATTTGCTTTCTTTAACTTTTATTTGTTCCTTTGTGCAAACGAGCACGAAAGGAAATCCTCGGCAAAAGTAGCTAGAGTTGACGTGAAGCACGTTGAAGAGTTTCTTGCTTTCCTCAGCAAACCCGATACATACCTTTTCTAAGGTCGGTGCCATTCCTGTTCAACTTCCAGCCGATCTACCGGTCATTCATTTCCCTTCCCCAAGGCTTTGGCATTGGAGTAGCTGCAAATAAATTGTATCAGTGGTTTAGTTGGACAGACGAGTAGAAGATTAACTTCTATTACAATAGCCACCCATATCTTTTCACTTGCCATGATCGTTTTTGAGGGAGAGGAAGATCCTTTTGCTTTAGAAGCCTTACCCATCCAAGTTGTTAAACCAAGGGTGGCACCAAAGTGAGATATTAAAAAGGCTGCAGAAGAGAGGGCCAAACAAAAAGGGGCAGAAGCTACGAAAAAAAGAGAAGAAGAATTGAATAAGAAGAAGAGAAAAAAGCCGAGCTCGGGAGGCCGGTGAAAGAGGAAAACATAGAAAAGAACAAGAGAGATAAAGGAGTCTCCATAAAGGATCCAAGCGTGGCTCCCAAATGGAGTATTGAAGCCGAGGTGGGGGATCCCTTGGGCAAGAAAAAACAGAAAGTTGGGGAATCCCAAGATTTAGTAAATCTTGATCCCCCAATTCCATCTCAGGAGGCACCGAGCTCGGGGAAGGGTTTTCAACAAGATGCTGCAGCGCCCCCTCTACCAACTTCAATGAGAAGGAGCCAACCATTAGGGGAGAAAGCTCAAAGCAAGTCCCCTTGCCTGCCTCGCCTCCAAGAGTTCAAGGCAAGGATAAATCCATTTGGACTCCTCAATATTAATTCCAAATTTAGAGTTCCTGTCCAGCCGACCATTCTCAATCCAAGACTTGGCGATGAACTTCCCAGAACTCTTCCTAAAGAGTATTATGCCTCCCCATGACATCCAAAGTACAAGGAAAAACAAGATGGAGGATCTTCATAGTACTCTTATGAAATCTCTACTAATAGTAAGTAAATTTTCATAACTTGTTACTTTTCATTCTTACTTCTTTGCTTTTGACTTGTTCTTTATTTATTTTTGCAGTCAACCTTTTTCTCGATGGAGCTGATAATTAGGAGCCGAGATCTTCATGAAAAGGTCACTAGAGATGACTCCTCCATTCGCATGTTATAAGAGAAAGTTAGAGCAATGGAGAAGGAAAAAGCCGAGCTTGAGAAGGACCTCAAGTCAGCTAAGGAAAAGATTACTACTGAAGAAGAGAATTCTGCAATGAATGAAAGGAAAGTGAAGGCTGCCTTAGATCGTTTCGCTTCCAAAGACGAAGAAGTGCTTGGAAAAAGTGAAGCTGCTCGGCGAGGCTAAAGCTGAAAAGAAATCTTTGGTAAAAAAATCTGGATGAGGCCAACAAAAGGTATAATAACATGGTTGAAGACAATATCAGACTGACGAATGATCTCAAAGACGAGATTCATTACAAGACAGAGTTTACAAAAGCTTTGGAGGAAGTTGAAACTAAAGCTCTTCTGGATCTCGAAGCCTAATTTAATGATTTCATGGGTCAGATGGAAGAGGCGAGGAATGAGTATTTCCTGGACTGCTGGGAGGCTGTAATGCAGAAGTTGAATGTTGATCCCACCTCCGAGACATATAGGAGTATCCCATTTCCAAACCCAAAATTTCAGATTCTAAAATTTAGCTTTGATCGAGATCCTCGAACCCCAGCTATTGAAGAGTCCGCTGAGCATATCCCTAAAGTGGAAGTTGATGTTCCCGAGCCTCTAAAGGATGGGCCTAAAAAGGACGAGCGTCCAAAAGATTAAGCTTTAGACTTGTTTTGTTTTATAAAAGACTTTCTTTGTAATCTTTTATGGATGCTTTCCTTGTAATGATTTCTTGATGAAATGAACTTTTCTTGTTTTAATAGAGTAACTTTTGCTTGATTTTTGTAACTAACACTTTAATTTGATTATACCTATCCTGTTTCTTTCATATTGATGTAAAACGTCTTGCATGATTTACTAACTTTAGCTCAGAGCACTAATGCAAAGTATACCAAACCAAATGAGCAAAAACGAATTGTGCATTTCCATCATCTTTTGATGTTGGCCCTGATTATTGACTTTGTAGTATCATCTTTTGCAGAAAAAACTCATGTACATTTTACGATTTAAAAACTAAGCTATGTGAAATGTGGTTGGGAAGCTAACAAAATGCTTAAGTGGTTAAAACTTTG
>QLOD02000033.1:11287891-11301712 GCA_003260245.2 Sideroxylon spinosum
TGTATGAACTTGCAATACATATGAACATAGTCACTTTGTTTTGAAATATATACTATGCATATTTATCTGCACAATTCCTGAATCACCAAGGAGTAATACTCATGCCTTTCAATCTCCAAATTGATACTGATATACATATCTTGAACATGCATGTATGAACTTGCAATACATATGAACATAGTCACTTTGTTTTGAAATATATACTATGCATATTTATCTGCACAATTCTTGAATCACCAAGGAGTAATACTCATGCCTTTCAATCTCCAAATTGATACTGATATACTATATTTAATCAACAGGTATCTAACAAATGTAAGTGCGTGCGCCCCCTCTTTCTCTCGTTTTCAATTTGGTGATGTGCAGTTGAGGATTTGAGTAGTTTCAACCTTTAGAATTTTGGATCAATCTCTCTCCGGGCTGAGACTTTTGACTTGGAGGTCCTATCCAACATGAAGCGTTCAAGTTTCAACCTAGAGTCAGAAGATGAATCCGAGGTCAGCAGCCAAGTTGCATCGAACATATCAGTCCAAGGTGTTGCCCCTAATCCGTCCAAGGACAGCACCACCCCTTCTTCCAGTCTCACAAATTCAGTAAAGCTTCAACAAGTTCCGGGCTCCATTTCCCTTGACTTAACTCTCAACTTAACTGCCAGCGGAGTCGAGTTGAAGGGCGCAGCCGGCGAGGCTACCGACGAGTTAGCTGTGGCTCATGCTCCAGAAGCAAACCGGCGAGTATTTTCCTGCAATTACTGCAGGCGCAAGTTCTACAGCTCGCAAGCCCTGGGCGGACACCAGAATGCGCACAAGAGGGAAAGGACAATGGCAAAGCGGGCAATGCGGATGGGAATGTGGACCAGTAGGTATGCGAGCTTGGCATCTCTTCCCCTTCATGGCTCTGCATTTCGGTCCCTCGGGATTGAAGCTCATGGAACGATGCACCAGAGAATCTTGCCATTGACTAGGCCTCTAGGGGGACCAAGGTTTGAACAAAGTTGTTTTGGTTCGCCGGTATTCATGGAAGATGATGAAGCCGAGTTGTTTTGGCCTGGCAGTTTTCGGCAAATTGGTGGGATTGGTTCAAGTCAAAGTTCGAACTTAATAAATTTTGTAGCTGTGGCTCCGGCGCCAAGCACGGATTCCTCTTCACCTGATCTTACTTTGAAGCTTTAAACATTCTTTTAATTTCTATTTTTTTTTAATTGTAACTTGAATTTCTCCACATCATTTTCTGCCAACTAAACACCATGCATCCGGTGCTCTTTGTGTTGGAGCAATGGTAGCCTTAGGAATAAAAAACAGAAGAGGAACTCAATAGGCTTGGAACAAAACAGAGGAAATGATTTTTGTTATCCACTTGAGAGCCTTGAAAGTGTAAAACTTGAGAACTTTCGTGAAAATATCTGAGTGCTTCTTAATGCCTTGAAAGCGTCGAACCTGAGAGCTTCTTAATGCCTTAAAAGTGTCAAACTTGAGAGCTTTCGTGGAAATATCTGCAACCTAGTCTTGATGCTTCACATAATTGGGTTGCCCCACCTTGCTTTCAATGCATTTCACGCACAAAATGAAGACTGGTGTCTTTGTGCTTGCTGCGTTCATGAAATAGCGGATACTTTGCTAAAGCAATGGCTGATCTGTTGTCTACACCAACTTCAGTATGCTCCTTTTTGTGCAAGTGATTCTAACAGAAACTTCAGCCAAATTGCTTGAATAACACAAGAATTAGCTTGAATAACACAATAATTAACAGCAACATACTCGATTTCACAAGTTGACAGGGTAATAATTGGTTGCTTTTTCAAGCTCCAAGTAAAGGCCATTTCGCCCGTGTAAAATATGAATCCGGTAGAGATCTTTCGATCATCAATATCTGCAGCTCAATCACTACCACTGAAGCCTTTAAGCCTGAAATCATTAAAAGTAGAATAATGTAACCCAAAATCTAAAATACTTTTGATGTAAGGTAAAATCCTTTTTGCAACTTACAGATGTGTTGCAGTTGGAGCCTCCAAATAATAACTAACTAGTCCGACTCTGAATAATATATCAGGCCTTGTGCAAGTTAAATATCTCAAGCTTCCAACTAAGCTTCAAAATGTAGTTGGGTCCACCTTTTCACCTTCACCAAATTTGGAAAGTTCGTTGCCACATTCTATTGGAGTGTTGACTTGATTGTAATTAAGCCTATTGAACTTCTTTAAAACCTCTTTTGCATAATTTTCTTGTAACATGAAAATGCTTTCTTCCATTTGCTTCACTTCTATCCCAAGATAATAAGTCCTAAGTTTGTCATTTCAAGTTCACATCTCATTACTTTTTGAATTCTTCAATCATCTTTGGATTGTTACCTGTAAAAATTAGCTCATCTACATACAAGCAAACAATCAAAATTCTATTGTCACTCACCTTTATCTAGAAAGCATGTTCGTAAAGACACTTGGCAAAGCCATTCTCCTGAAAATATCTGTCAATTCTGTAATTCCAAGCTCTTGGTGCTTGCTTTAGCCCATAAAGAGCTTTCTTTAATTTTAATACATTGTCTTCCTTTCCTTTCACAACATGGCCAGGAGGTTGTTGAACATAAACCTCTCTTCAGGATAGCCATTTAGAAGATCTTCCACTTGTTTTGAGCTGCCAAAGAAATTACTCGCTGTATCATCTCCAAGCGAGCTACTGGAGCAAAAACTCCTACATAATAAATGCCTTGGTGTTGCTTGTATCCTTTTGCCACAAGTCTCGTTTTATATCTTTCCACCTCTCCTTTAAAATTTTTCTTTGTTTTGTACACCCATTTAACTCCAATGGCAGCATGTCCCTTGGGAAGAGTTGTTAGTTCCCAAGTGTTGTTTTTCTCAATTGCTCTTAATTCCTTATTCATAGCTCTTCTCCATTTCTCATCCTCAATGGCTTCATTAAAATCAATGGGGTCAGTATCAAAGAGCATGGATTGATTGGCTCAGTGTGAATTAATTGCAGTGGCCTTGAAGCTCTCGAATGAGACTCCTTGGGAAAGCTCATTCTTGATTGCTTAATAAGGAGACACCCTTCACATAGATGATCAGGCTGATTTATAGGCGGCAATCCTTTCACCATTCTATGCTGGCCATTGGTTTAAGCCCACCAAAAAATTCATGTGCCCAAATCTCAAATGCCAAAGCCATGAGGAGTTTTTATAACACGAAGTCAAGCATTTATCCACGTCGGTTTGTATGGGTAACACAAACAAACGGTTCCTTGATATGGGTACTTTGGCAATCAAATTTCCCTCACTGTCCTTTAAAAACAAGCTGCAACCTTTTGTGAACATAGCATATCCTTTCTCCAATAATTGACCAATACTCAAAATATTATTATTCATGTCTGGAGCATAATAAACATTTGAAATAAATTGGTGACCTCCATCCTTTAAACGTATCAAGATTTTACCTTTCCCCCTAACTGGTAGTTTGGAGAAATTCCTAATATGATATTGCCACCAACTTTCTCATTAAGCTCTATAAATAAGCCTTTATTCGCACACATGTGATTGCTAGCTCCAGAATCGAGGTACCAAGAATGCATCTCACCTTGCTGCAAGTCGTTGCAAGCTAACAAAAGAGTAGACTCCACTTTTTCATTATTTCTAGTTTTTCTTCATGAGAAAGGTTAGCTTTCACACCGTCACCATTTTTACATTCTCATGAATAATTTCCAAATTCATGACAGGTATAACATATAACTTATGACTTGCCATACCTCTTTTGATATGGCTTTGCTCCACCTCTGCCACATCCTCTTGCTGAGATGAGTTGATAAATTTCATCTCTATTCTGAGATGGGTTCTAGGTACCACTTTCTCCTCTTCTATAACCTCGACCACGCCCTCGTCCTTTATAGCTTGTATGTCCCTCCTTGTCTTTCAAAGTGAGCTTTGACTAAAGAACCTGCTCTATGGGCTCCTTCTTTCTTCTATTAAGCTTTTCTTCATATGCTTCCAGTGATCCATTGAATTCTTTAATCGTCATGTTTTCTAGGTCCTTCAATTTTTCAATGGCAGTCATGACATGATCAAATTTCTCACTAACTGATCTACGGATTTTTTTCAATCACCCTAAAATCAGTCATATCTTCACCAAGCCTTCCCATTTGTTTGTAATTACCATGACTCTGATAACATAATTCGATACTTTTTTGGATTCCTTCATTTGAATAGCTTCAAATTCACCTCACATATTTTGGAGGTGAACTTTCTTTGCCTTCTCCTTTCCTGTGCAAGCAACCTGAAGTATGTCCCACAATTGCTTAGCTGAAGTGGCTTTAGAAACCTTCTCAAAAGTGGTTTCATCCAATGCTTGGTGAATAAGAGAAACAGCCTTCTGATCTTTTTTCTTGGTGCTCTGTAGAGGATCCTTTTGTGCTTGTGTGAGGGCAGCTGGATCGTTGCAAGCCTCCTACCACTTTTCTATAATGTCCCACGAATCGTGTGCATCGAATAGTGCCTTCATACGAATGCACCAATTATCAAACTTATCTTTTGTAAGTATTGGAACTTGGAAGGAGATCATATTGCCATTTGCCATTGTTTCTATTATTGGGGCTCTGATACTAGATTGTTGGAGCAATAGTAGCCTTAGTAATAAAAAATAGAGGAGGAATTCGAAGGAGGAAATGATTTTTTTATTCACTTGTCGACTTGGCTATTTATGAACTCGATATTACATTGGGTATATATGGCACTTCATATTGCAGAAATTCATCCCCCTAATTAACTCTAATTCATGAACCACACTTACGCAGGTACCTATAGCATCAACTCTAAATCATAAACCACACTAAACTAGGTATTGAACTATTCATGCACTTCATACTTCTAAGTAATTAAAAGCATGTTTACCTTCAAACACTGTGTACAGTGAGATAATCATTAGAGATTGCAATGAGCTTATTAAAGTTCCCTATTTTTTTTTAATGCCTTTTGAGTTAGTGTTATTCCTGTTTGTGTTGCTAAACTGATTTGTATACACTTCTTCATTTTTTATGTGTCATTTATGAACTCACAAGTTCGTAATAAGTTCTCATACAAAGTCCTTGTTAGAACAAGTTAGGGACAATGGGTGTTAAATAGTCTACAGTGTTTGTCCATGGGATAGTTACAAATGGCGTGATGAAATTGAAGGAAAATTTGTATTGAAATATACTACTAGTTAGGAAAGGTTGATGAAAAAAAAAAATTATTTTGGTAGCTGAAATAAATTTGATTAGTAATTTCGATATGAAACTTGATACCTATATTTGTGCAGCTAATTTTGGAGTTTTTTTTTTTTCTTTTCTTTGTTTAAAGATTATATAAATAAGTGTGTTTGGACTGAGTAAGGATTTAGTGAGCGAAAAGAAAAGAAAAAGAAAATAGTAGGGAAAAGTGGGATGAAATATAAAATGCCACACACACATATATATATTTATTCGAATGAATTAAAAAATGTAATAATAGATATTTTTCATTAAATTAATTATTTTTAATTTCTCAAATTCCATGTCTTTTCCCTTATATTTTTCCATGACAAGCCAAATAAGAGAAAAAATTTTGAATCCATTTTCTATTTATTTTCATTTAATAAATTTTTGAACCAAACAGAGTCATAGGAGAAGGAACTGGAATCCAAATCTCCAATCACTAGATTACACCTCTACCCAGAAAGTTTTCATGCAATGGATTAATTCATTATAATGCATTTGATGTAGCTCGTATTTCAAGCTTAATCTATGAATTATAGAGATTGTTTTTTCTTTGTTTTTTTTCAAATTTGCTTTTTCTTTTTTCCTTTTTGGAAGAGTCAATACATTAGAAATCCAAAAGCAAAACACAACTACAAACAATTAGACTCCATTATCTGAAGGAGAACCTTCGGAATCCTAGGAAGATCATTGCAAGGGAATTCCCCAGATACACACTTTGAAGCTAACCAATGATTTGTCTAATGATCACACCATGAATATGATTTTTTGAAGAAAATGTAAAAGAAGATGTAATTTACGTAGTTAAGTCACAGATAGTGACTTACATCCATGGAAGAAGGAAGGAGAATTCTTATTCATTGGTTACTGAGATAGAGCACCCTTAATATAAATACAGTTACATAAAAGCATTTTTTAGAGAATTAATCTCAAGACTTAAGCAGCAAGAGAAGCACGAAACCCTCACGTAATTGGCAACCTAATCACTGAATAATCTGCTACCTATTGTGAGAATATTCTTTTCTCCTTCTCAACACTCCTCCTCAAGTTGGTGCGAAGATATCTATCAAGCCCAACATGGATAAGATCTCGTGGAACTTTACTGATGGCAAGCCTTTAGTAAATATGTCGGCTAATTAATCCGTGCTGTGAACGTATGGCATGGTAATGATATTAGCTTGTTCATTTTCCCTCACAATGTGGCAATCAACCTCTATGTGTTTTGTTCTTTCGTGGAATACAGAATTAGATGTAATGTAAATCATTGCTTGATTATCACAAAACAACTCGATTGGTTGAAAAAATCCAAATCTCAAATCATGCAAGAGAGCTCGAAGCTAAGTTATCTCATTGGTTGTAGATGCCATGGCTCTATATTCAGCTTCTGCACTTAAACGAGTTATGACATTTTGTTTTTTGCTCATCCATGTAACTAGATTCCATCCAACAAAAGTGCAATATTCAATAGTAGAACGTTGATCAATTAGACTACCTGCCTAATTCGCATCAGTGTATCCGACAATCTATGTGTCCATTTCTTCGCATCCATATGCCATGGCCAGGATAAAATTTTAAGTGCTAAAGAATTCCATGCACTATATTCAAATGGTTAGTTCGCGGAGCATGCATGAATTGACTTACAAGACTTACAGCATAAGTGATGTCAAGGCGAGTAATTGTTAAATAAATTAGCTTACCAACAAGCCTCTGATATTGACCAATATCAGTCAAGGGTTCACCTTCATTCCCAAGTTTTCCGAAAATGTCAGTAGGGTTTCAACAGGTTTGACACCCAATTTTCCCATTTCCTTCAACAAATCCAAAACATACTTCCTTTGATTCAAGGATAAATCCTTCTTCGAGTGAGCAATCTCTATCCCCAAAAAAGATTTCAATGTGCCCAAATCTTTTATAGAGAGCTTGCTGTGCAAAAAAGATTTCAATTTGGTTATTTCCTTGATATCGTCTCTTATGATGAGTATATCATCTACATATACCAAACTAATTATAGTTCCAGTGGAAGCACGTTTCATAAACAATGATGAATCAGCTGAGCTTTTTTGAAGACCATTTCCATAAGGATCACACTAAGCTTTGCATGCCGAATTCGTGGCGATTGTTTGAGTCCATATAAAGTTTTATTCAATTTGCACACCAAATGTTTTTGGTCTTCTTGAGGATGGCCAGGAGGATTGACATGTACACCTCATTTTCTAAATCCCCATGCAAAAATGCATTTTTCAAATCCATTTAAAACAACTGCCAATTGTAATTAACAATAATAAAATAAAAGAACTTGAATTGTGTTCATTTTGGCAACCGGGGCAAATGTTGCTTTCCATTCCATAAGTTTGAGTAAACCCCTTAGAAACTAGTCTTGCTTTATGTCTCTCAATGGTTCCATCGCTTCAATATTTGATTTTATATACCCATTTATGCCCAACAAGTTTCTTCCCTCCTGGAAACTAAACAATTTTCCATGTTTTATTTTGATCAAGTGTAAGAAGTTCCTCTTTCATAAACGTTTTCCAAACAGATTGCTTATTGGCCTCTTGAAAGCAGAGTAGGATGAGGACACATTAGCATATGATAAATAATTTTGGATAGGAAATGTTGAAGTATGATAGGTATAAAAATCTTGCATTTTAGCTAGAAGCCGACTTACTCTAGAAGATCGACGTTGTGGTGGCACATAGGTAGAAGGGGCAACTTTATTAGGAAAACAAGTAGGAGGAGCCACGATGGAAGTGTCAGGTGATGCATCTCCTTTAGGAACATCAATAGGATTTTGTGTCAATTATAGGAATAGAAATTAAATCGTCTATACACTCCCTCTCAAGTGGATTACCAGCTGAATTCTGGAAAAATGTGTATCTTCAAAGAAATGAATGTCATACGAGATTAGAACCTTTTGACTGGTAGTATCAAGACACTTATATCCCTTTTGAGTGGAGAAATAATGAAAGAAAACACATTTAATTGCACAGGCATCAAGTTTGTCTCTATGAGAGGCATGAACATGGACGTAACATAAACATCCAAAGACAAGAATGTGGGAAAGATCAATTTTATGTTGAAGAATTTCCAAAGGTGACTTATCGCCAATGACACTACTTGGAAGTCTATTGATGAGATAGGCAGTAGTAAGAATACCATAAGACCAATATTTTTTCAGAACATGCATCTGAAACATGAGAGATTTGGTGGTTTCCAAAAGATGATGATTTTTGCGTTCAACAATTCCATTCTATTGTGAAGTGTCAACACAACTAGTTTGATGTATAATTTCTTGGCTACTTGTAAAGTTAGCCAAAATATTTTTTATAAATTCGATGCCATTATCAGATCAAAGCACCTTAACATAAGCATTAAACTAAGTGACAATTATGGCACGAAAGGATTGAAAAATAATCACAACTTCATTTCTTTTCTTCAATAAACAAATCCATGTGGCACGAGAATGATCATCAATAAATGTGATAAAATAGTTAAAACCATCACGAGATTCAACAGGGACAAAACCCCACAAGTTTGAATGAATTAACTCCAAAGGTTTAGTTGTCATAGATAAAAAAGAGCCAAAAGGTAAACGAGCCAATTTAGAAAATTGACAAACTTTACATGAACTAGACGAAGGTGTATCAGGAAAAAGTAAAGACAAATTCCGATCACATGAATGTCTTAGGTGCTTACGCCATAGGTTTGACTTTTGGACACTTAATGCTTGAAGATTAGGCTAGAGGAGGTATGAACCATGCGATTAGATACCATTGCCAATCTTCTACCCATGGCTCAATCCTGAAGTACTATAGAAGATAGGGAAAATATAACTTGACAACTTAATGCAATAGCAATTTTTCCAGTAGATAGAAATTTGCAAGGGAAAGACATGATATAAAGACCTTCAAACTTTGGGCAACCAGAAAAAATTTCAACTTTACCACGCCATGAAATGGAACAAAATATCTATTGGAAACTGAGACTGATCTATCAACTAGAGAGATAAAATCAGAAAGACAGCTATGATCATTAGTTATGTGATCAGTAGCGCCAGAATCCACAATCTAAGTGCAAGTGGTACTATAAGAGCAAGAAAATTAAGCTTGAAGATTACCTAAGGCATAGATAGAGGATGAAGGGTCAGAAGAAGAATCAGACTTGTTAAACTGGTGTAGAATTTTACTGAGTTGCCTAATCAAGTCAGAGGCATCATATGTCACACCATTGGCAGCCTTGTCTATTTTTTCTCCCCTTTTGAATTTTGGCTTCAAGTGTGGGAAACAAAACCAAGCAACGATCCTTACTATGTCCATCTTTGTCACAAAGGTCACAGTGCTAACCTTTATTAAGAGTAGAGTTACTACTTTGTTTCTTAGCATCAACTTTCTTTTTATCCACCATTAAAGCACTTGCTTCAGTTTTGATGATAGTGGATTTAGGCTCAATGTTCATTGCCCTCCTTTTTGTTTCATCCTGTTGGATACTAGCATAAACACTTGAAAGAGACGGAACTCCATGTCCCATTAAAATTTGGCCTCTAAGATTCTCAAAATCTGGTTTGATGTGGGACAATAACTGAAAGACTTCATCCTGCTCAGCTCTTTGCTGTAACGTTGTTAGATCAGTTGTAAGAGGACGATACAAGCAAAGTTCATCCCATATGCTCATTAATTCTCCCAATTATTTAACAAAAGAATGATCTCCTTGTTTGCAATTATTAATATCTTGCTGCAATCAATAGATACAGGCAGTGTTGTTTTGATGGCCATATAAATCCTTCACAGATTCCCAAAGTTCTTTGGCACTACTAGCAAAAGTGAAAATTTCAGTGATTTTGGGTTCCATAGAATTAAGAAACAAAGACATGGTGTACGGGTTTTCAGATTTCCATTCACCATACTTCTTAACTTCACCTGTTTTAGGAGGTTTGGACACTTTGGTAGCATATTTTGTTCCATCAATATGCCCATATAGTGATTTTCCACCCAGTGCTAATGTCAAAACATGAGACCAAGGGACATAATTCAGTCCATTAAGAAGAATTGAAAAAAGCCTTAGAGTTGAATTTTTTTCTGATTGGCTACCCATCAATTATGTGTGGAAAGAATAATAATAAGAACACCTAAAAAATACGGAACTGTGAACTTACGAAGAAGCAAAACAATCGACTAATTTCAAAGTTGATGTTAACCCTTGAAATGGTCTCGAAACTTTCCCCAAAGATAGTGAGCTAGATGTGAACGATATGAATTCAACGCCACCGACCATGCTTAATTCCAAGTTCCAGCGAAAAAGATTCAAGGTTTTCTATGGAAGGTGTTCAAAATGAGATTTTGTAGGAATGTAAGGGAAGAGGTACAATATATTACCTTCTTCCTACTCTAATACCATGAAGAAAATGTAAAAGAAGATGTAATTTACATGGTTCAGCCACAGATTGTAACTTATATCCACAGGATAAGGGAGGAGAATTCTTATTCATTGGTGAGATAGAGCACCTTTAATATAAATACAGTTACATGGGAGCATTTTTAGGGAATTAATCCTAAGACTTAAACAGTAAGATAAGCACAAAATCCTCACATAATTGGCAACCTAATCATTAAATAATCTATAACCTATTATGAGAATATTCTTTCCTCCTTCTCTACCAACATTCCTCCATGCATGTATATCCTCTAGAAGTGAATTGACTCCCTATGGATTCAGTAAGTCTAAGTCTAAAATATAACTAATCACATTCATGGAGTCACTTTTAGATATAAATTCATTCACTCTCCATCTTATAACCATCGAGAAGGCTACCATAATGGCCTATACCTTTATAGTTAGAGCTAATAGAACTCAAATACAACATAATTGATATCAACAATGCCCCCTTTAGGATTTCTTATCATCACATAAACATGCAGTTATTTGCTTGATGGCATTAAAGGTTCCATCATAGTTGAATTTGATGTTCTCTCCTGATAAGGAGTTCTCTATGGACTGTTCCCTTTCCCAGCTTAACTCTAGAACTTCGTCTACTTAGAAGACAAAATAGCTTCCAAATAGTCCTTAGTTGCCACTTAGCTTTACATAGAGTTACCATTCGGAATGGAAGGACTATTGGAATTAATTAGTTATTAATTTCTATAATTAATATCCTAATTAAAGTAGTTCATATAAGAATCCAAAATTGATAAGGAACTATTTACAAAGTTACTACTGGCAAAAGATTATGATTTAATTTTCTAACGATATCCTACTTTGATGGATGGTAGAGATTAAATGACTAATTAGGAAATTGAGTCCTCTTTCTCCCTATAAATAGTGGATGCATCACATCAATTCTTACACATTGAGATGACAACACATTAGGATTTATAAGGCAAGAGGGAGAAACCCTAGTTTCTAAAAAGGTTTTATTTTATTGAAGGAGAAAATTCAAGAGCAATAATTTTGAGGTAACTTCTACATTCAGATTTTAGTAGTAATGGCTCAAGGTATGTGCTCTTAATTATATTATATAAGTAGGCAAAATATGTGCATGTCATGAAGATTAAGATCATGTATATTTAATTAAATATCATGTGTAAATTTAATCATAAACTTGCATGTAGTATTAAAGAGTAGGTTTATAATCTCATAGTATTCCATTATGATATTGTTGTTGTTTCACGTTTATAGTCCATGGGAATTTTCTTGGATACCTAAAAGACTTTGTATGGCAATTTCAGTTCTCTGTCTTCCGGTTTAATAGTATAAGAGTATTCAAAGTAATGATTTATTTATGTATTAAGGCTCAAGGTTTACTGTCTGTTTGAATGAAAGTGTTTCAATTCCTATATGCTTCGATTGCCTGCTTAAAAAAAAATTAATAATAATAATAATAATGACGACGATGACGACGACGACAACAACAATAATAATAATAATAATAAAATTCTTCTACTCTCTTGCCCTGTTACGCATAGTGGACCTCTTTCTCAGTTCTCTTAATGGTGAACCTCTCATGGATGTATTTAAGCATTGGTTTTTGAAAGCATAATTTTATATATATTAATGGCTAAGCATTGAAATATGCAACAAATCAAATATCACTTCTTAATACATCCCGTTGATAGAATTCATATGTTAGTATAAGGAATAGCTAACAAGTAAAATTAAATGGATAGTCATTAAACCTGCATTAAAGAAACTGTGAATCAATGTACTATCATTCACTTGAGTGCATATATGTGTGCATATATGCGTAATGACAATCATGGTTGTTTGTTTTGTTTTTTTTCTTTTTTTTGGTTATAATAAATTTATTTTTCTTTAATTGTGATTGGAAAATGAGGCAAACAAAATTAAATGTTTTATCCATTATTATTGATTTTAATATTCACATTATGAATAGTTTAGTGTTCACCACAGTCCTCCAATCTATTATTATGAATATTAAATTTATAGCAATATTTAATTCTAATATTCATACTATGGTTAGATTAAATATTTATCACAATATTTTAAATCTATTATTATGAATAATAGATTATTAACTTCTTATTATTAACTTTTTATTCATACATGTACGTTTTTGGTTGCCCACAGCCCCAGATACGATAGTGAATATTAAATTGTTAATATTTATGTATTTTAATATTCACGTTATGAATGGTTTCGCATTCACTACAGTGCTCCAATCCGTTATTATGAATATTAAATTTATGGCTGCACTTGATTCTAATATTCATGTTGTGATTAGATTAAATATTCACCACAATATTTTTAATCTATTATTATGAATATTAGATTTTTAAATTTTTATTTATGCCATATATGTTTTGGTTGCCTATAGACCCAGATATGGTAATGAATATTGGATTGTTGATATTTTAATTATTGTTTATTTAGTAATATAATTTGGTTACCCACAAGTTTAATTGTATTAATTGAATAATTGTTATAGAGTGATAAATTATTTTATTAGAAAAATATAGGACATCTATAGATGCTATATTTTTTTTTAATAATATATCACCCAATTAAATATTCTTAAATATCAATAACTTATTCATAAATTAACATGTGAACATATTTAACAAATTTATAGTTATAAATCATGTTGCACTTCATCCCAAACCTCAAACATCCTTAGATTTGATAGTACTAATTTCTCGGAGTTGCATGAGCATGTCCAGTTTAGTTTGGGGATTCTATACCTTAATATGTTCCTTCTCATTGATGATCTACTGCTATTACTGATGAAAGCAGCGAGGCTGAGAATGCCACTCATATGGCATAGTCTAATCCAACAAAATGAGCCAATGTTTTTGTGCATGACCATTGCTACAAACAATAAAACATTTCTCTTTGAGATGAAAAATGCTAAGGAATATCTTAATAATGTTAAGGAATTTTTTTTTTATCTGCTGACAAATTACTTGCTAGAAAACTTATGATTGAACAAACCACTATGCATTTTGATAATACTTATACCATGAATAAAAACAATTTGGCAGCAAAATTAAGGACTTTGGATATGACTATGGATAAGTCTTTTTCCGTCTAATTTGTCCTAAACTCTTTACTTGCAGAATATGGACCTTTTCAATTCAATTACTACAGTATTAAGAGTGAA
>QLOD02000033.1:11368018-11390971 GCA_003260245.2 Sideroxylon spinosum
TTTGATAATTTAGCCATGAAAGGTTCAGAGAACATCCAACTCTTTTCTTCAAGAGTCACAGAAATTATTAATCAAATCAGAAAATATGGAGATACTATCCTTGAAAAAAAAATTATTGAAAAAGTTCTTAGAAGTTTGCCAGAGAAATTTGAGCATATTGTAGCTGTTATAGAAGAGTCCAAAGACCTATCTGTCCTTACTCTCCATGAACTAATTGGTTCATTAGAAGCCCATGAAAAAAGAATGTCCAGATTTGCAGGGATAAACATTGAGCAAGCATTGCAGTCAAAGCTCAATATTTCGGAGAGAAGAAATTCAGAAAACAAAGGACAGCAGCAGCAACTGAGGCAGGGGCGCCAAAATTTTGGCAACATGAGCCGAGGTAGAGGAAGAAGAACCTTCGGCAACTCCAGAAACTTCAATAACTCAATAAACAAAGCAGGTATTTCAAGGCCTGGTATTACTTGCAGGATTTGTGGTAAAACTAACCATGAATCGAAAGACTGTAGATTCAGATGCACCAGGTGCAGGATTCCAAATCATTCAACAACAGATTGCTGGTACTATCGAAAGGAAGAAAAGAATAAAGCCCAATGTGCCGAAGAAGTTGAAGATGTGATTCTAATGTACACCACGTGCATGAGTACTCAGGAAGAATCATCTCACACATGGTTATTGGATAGCGGCTACAGCAATCATATGAATGGAAATCTGAAAGGGTTTGTTCAATTAGATGAGCTATACACTTCTTAAGTCAGAATGGGATATGGAAAGAAATATCCAGTCAAAGGAAAGGGTAAAGTGGTGGTGCAAACCGAAGGAGGTAAAACTAAATTTATTGAAGAAGTTTTATATATCCCTGATTTAGCACAAAATTTACTGAGTATTGGACAAATGATTAAAAGGGGATTCTTAGTATATTTTAGAGATATTTTTTACATTATTCGAGACAAAAATAACTTGTTAGTTGCTAATGTCAAAAATGGCAACGAATAAGGTATTTCCTCTGAATATGCCACTAGTTGAGAATTTTACCCTAAAAGTTGACAAAATTGATGAATCCACACTCTAGCACTGGAGATATAGGGATTTAAACTATAATGGGCTCAAATTACTAAAGAAAAAGAATATGGTGATCGGACTATCTCAAATTGAAAAAGAAAGTAATAACCCATGTAAAAGATGTATATATGGAAAAATGCATAGGTTGCCATTTCCAAAGATTGCATGGCGAGGCAAAGCTCCACTTCATCTTGTCCATGTAGATATCTGTGGACCCATAAAGACTTCTTCTTTTGCTAACAAAAGGTATTTTCTTTTGTTTGTTGATGATTATAGCAAGAAGATGTGGATCTATTTCTTGGAGCAAAAGTCAGAGACTTTCCAGAAGTTTCTCCAATTCAAAAGCTTGGTAAAAAGACAAAGCGATCATCAACTCAAAGTGCTCAGAAGAGACTGTGGAGGTGAATTTCTATCAAACGAATTCAGAGACTACTGCAAAAAACATGGAATCTGACGTCAGCTGACTGTTCGTCACACACCTTAACAAAACGGAGTAGCAGAAAGAAAGAATCGCACCATAGTGGAGATGGCACGAAGTATGTTGAAAGCAAAAGAACTTCCCAACAATCTAGCAGTTAATACAGCAGTTTACATCTTGAACAGATCACCAACAAAAGTAGTCCAAAATAGAACTCCTCACGAAGCTTGGTATAACCAAAAGCCTGTGGTACACCATTTTAAAGTTTTTGGATGCATTGCATACTCCTTAGTTCATTCTCAAAATAGGAAAAAATTTGATGAAAAAGGAGAAAAGTTCATTTTTATTGGCTACAGAGATGAATCCAAAGGTTACCGCCTCTACAATCCCAAAACTAATCAACTTGTCATTTAAAGAGATGTACATTTTGATGAAACAAAAGCATGGGAGTGGGAAAATAAAATTTCCTAAGAGACAACACCTCTTGAAATATTAAAAGAATAAGATGATGCAAGACCAAGTTCTTCTCCAAATACACCAACATCACAAGAAAGTGATTCAGATTCAGATTCAGATTCAGAACCAGACTCACCTATTAGAAAGGTACGTTCACTAAGAGATATCTATGATACATGCAACTTTGTACTTTTCTCTTGTGAACCTCAGAAGTTTGAAGAAGCAGTCAAAGATGAAGTTTGGCAAAAAGCAATGGATGAAGAAATGAAGACCATTGTCAAAAATCATACTTGGGAGTTGGTTGATTGCCCAGAAAGTAAAGATGTTCTTGGACTCAAATGGATCTACAAAACAAAGTTCAATGACGATGGCTCCATTCAAAAGCACAAAGCACGTCTTATTACAAAAGGCTATTCCCAGCCTAGAGTAGACTTCAATGAAACATTTGCTCCAGTAGCTCAAATGGAGACCATTCGGACAATACTTGCACTAGCAACACAATTGAAGCTACAAGTCTTCCAACTAGATGTCAAATAAGCCTTCTTGAATGGAGAGTTAGAAGAAGAAGTGTATGTTGAACAACCTCAAGGCTACACAGTAAAAAAAGAAGAAAGCAAAGTCTACCGTCTGAAAAAAGCACTGTACGGTCTAAAGCAAGCACCGGTGCATGGAACAACAAGATTGATGGTTATTTTCACAACAATGATTTTCAAAGAAGTCCTAGTGAACCTTCCCTGTATGTCAAAAAGGGAGGTAACAATGATTTTCTTATTGTTTGTCTTTATGTTGATGATTTAATTTATACCAGCACTAATCCCAAAATGTTGGAAGATTTCAAAAGGGCTATGATGAAAGAATATGAAATGACAAATCTAGGCCTTATGAAATACTTTCTCGGGATTCAAGTGCGACAGACAAAGGAAGAAATTTATATTTTACAGGAAAAATACACTGAAG
This sequence comes from Sideroxylon spinosum, assembly GCA_003260245.2. Taxonomy (NCBI): domain Eukaryota; kingdom Viridiplantae; phylum Streptophyta; class Magnoliopsida; order Ericales; family Sapotaceae; genus Sideroxylon; species Sideroxylon spinosum. The sequence continues at coordinate 11,370,912 of QLOD02000033.1, forward strand.
ATCTGCTAAAAAGATTCAAAATGACAACATGCAAGCCAGTTTCAACCCCAATGGCATTGAATGAAAAGTTACAGCAAAAAGATGGAGCAGCAAAAGTTAACCCAACACTGTATCAAAGCTTAGTTGGTTCTCTGATGTATCTCACCAACACCAGGCCAGATATTGTACATCCAGCAAGTATAATCTCAAGATTTATGAATGAACCAAGTCAAATTCACTTCTCTGCAGCAAAAAGAATATTGCGATATTTGCAAGGAACAAAGGATTTCGGCATCAACTATGTCAGAGAGGAAGAAAACAAACTTGCTAGATACACAGATAGTGATTGGGCTGGATCTATTGATGACCGTAAAAGCACATTAGGGTATGTATTCTGTTTAGGCTCTAAGCTTATCTCTTGGTCATCCAGGAAGCAAAAGACGGTGTCACTATCCTCAGCAGAAGGCGAGTACATCGCCGCAACAAATGCTGCTTGTGAAGTAATTTGGCTAAGAAAATTCTATCAGATTTGAAGCAAACATAAGAAGTAGCTACAACAATATATTATGACTATATGTCTACAATTGTAATAACAAGAAATCTAATATTTCATGCAAGGAGCAAGCACATAGAACTTCGTCATCACTACATAAGAAATCTTGTCAACAAAGGAGAAATTCAACTGGAGTTCATTAACACAAATGATCAGTTGGCAGATATTTTCACAAAAGTAGTTCCAACAAACAAGCTACAAAAATTCAAAAATTTCTTTCAGATTACAAATTGAGCAGGGGTATTGAGAAAACAATTTGAAATAAAACTTTGCAACTCACCCACCATTTCTGACTGTTTTAGCCACTATTTCAAAGTCAGAATTCAGAGCCACCAGCCTCCATTGCAGCTGAACTTGCAGCCACCATAGTTGAAGTTTTGAAGTTTTTGTAATAATTAGTTTACAAGTTGTATTTTATTTTCTAGTTCTAGTTTTTGCCTATAAATAGGTTGCTTGTATTCAGTTCATGGTGTGGCCAATTTTCAGAGTAATATAGAGAGGTTTTAGAGAGAGAATCAGTGAGCAAAATTTTCATTTTTGTAACTCAAGTTTCTTGCAATAAACTTTGAGTTTTGACTTTTAATTCGGTCCTATATCCATCAGTTCATACGTATATATATATGCAGCAAAGTTATTAGAGCTCGATACTACGTATAGAGTGATTCAGTCGATAGAGACGGTCATGGGACCCACTGCGCTTCTATTGCCGCAGGAAACATAGTTAAAGGGGTGAGTTTTTTGGGATTAGCTTCCGGGAATGCGAGAGGTGGGGTGCCTTCTGCGAGGATCGCAGTTTATAAAGTCTGTGCAGACGATGGAAGTTATCCCTTTGACGCTGCATTAGCCACCTTTGATGATGCTGTTGACGATGGGGTAGACATCATTTCAGCTTTTATGGGACCAGCCACTCCGATACCTTTTTTTATGGATTCGACTGGACTTGGTTCGTTTTACGCCATGAAGAAAGGTATACTTACCTCACTAGCTGCTGGAAACGAAGGACCGGTCATGGGACAGTATCGGTCAGTGCACCCTAGCAGATATCAGTTGCAGCAAGCACCATTGACCGAAGAATTATCGATAATGTTATTCTTGGGGATGGAACGACAATCATAGTACGTGTGTAGATATATATATATATATATATATATATATATATATATATATATATCTATATGTTACATTCGCTTTTGTCTAATTTTTTAACAATAAGCATGTATTTTACGTTATATGTATATATATGCTAACGTTAAGTTATTTGTTGGATAGGGTAGATCTGTAAATCCCGTCAACCTGAATGGAGCCATGTATCCTCTTGTTTTTGGGAGAAATGCTTCAAGAAATTGCTATGTCTTTGAGGCCAAGTAAGGCATCTCGTGTTCAAATATATATAAATATATATTTCTCAAATGTCTAATTATTGGAAATTGGTTGTTAAAAAAAGAATGTAATCGGTTTAATAGATAGTTGGCGAAATGTGTGATTAAAGGGACAATAAACAAATTATGAAAAATTGACACAACAATATTTCTATTGAAATACTTTTCTTGCAATGTTGATTTGTGGAAGGAAAAAAGAAATTAAAATTAATCAGGTTAAATTTTTAAACAATACCTAATTTTAATTTTTTTAGTTCAAACAAAAAAATAAAACAAACTTTTCTTTTCCACATTTTTTTTATTCTTATCATTTTCTTGTACTTTTTTTTTTCCCCTGACAAATTCAAGTTCCAAATGTATTATTAGGGTGTTTTTGAGTATGAACTTGCTAAGGGTAAAGAAAAGTGTAAGAAAATGTATATATATTCATTTTTATGATAAATTAAATAAAATTTTAATTTTTCTGGACAAATATTTTTTATTTGTCTTCTAATTTTCTAATCATACCAAAAACACTAATAAAAACATCAGTAAACATTAACATTTTAGTGTGCTCTCTCCTATCTTTTCTCGCTTCTTTTCAAACACAATGTTAAATATAGTAGATATATTGTATCATTAACATATTAGGAGTCCTACTATAGTTAGGATTATTTTCTCTTATATATATTGTAATCCTTATAATCATTCAGATACACAATTCAATATACAGAAGTTTCTTCTTTTCTCATTCGTAACATCGTATCAGAGCCATTCTATTCTGATTCTTCAATTTTCTCATTTTCTAGTGGTTCATCGTTCCACCGGTTCTTCATTATTTTATGTTCATCAGTTCTGTGATCTTGTTTGCCCTCTTGATTAATCAAAAACTAAGTTTGAATTATACCAGAAGCTGCATCTCCTTCAGGCGATCTCGGTGGTGAAATTTTTTCGGCGAAAAGATTCTCCACGTGTTCTCACGCTCTGCCAGAAGTTTGCTGCTCAAACCTCACTATTGCACACTCCGACCACGCGCCGTAGCCGCCGTCCACGTGCCGATCCCATCCTCCACGGGCCTGCACGTGTGTGCTCTGGTCCTTGACTTCTCGGTTCCCTCGTTGACTCTGCCTCACACTGCTCGGCTTCAGTCCGGCTTACTCGGCTCAGCATCGAGCTGCCGTCCTTTTGGCTGGTGTTAAACCGGTCCAAACCAGTTTTGGTGCTTTTCCAGCCGGTTCAGTCCTGGTTTGAGCCAATTTTAATTGGTCCAGACTGGTTCCTAGGGTTTTTGACCCTCTCGATTCCGAATCTGCTTTCTGTTTTTCCTAATTTCTTTATGTTTTGTGTCTGTCACAATTATACACTATGAAGGCTGCTTCTATAGATTGTTCTGACAATGTTATGTCCCTCTTTGTCATCTTGGATGGGACTAATTATGTTTTTTGGGCCCAAGCCCTCTCTAGCTTTATCAAAGGGCGTCGTTTATGGCATATTATCTCTAGAGCTCAGACAAAACCCATTAGGAATGACAAAGAGGATCAGTCTGATTTTGATGATCGTCGATGATTGGGAAAGCAAGAATTATCAGATTGTCACCTGGTTTTGCGCCACTACTACTCCCTCTATCAGCCTTCAGTTTGGTCGTTTTCAGGACAATGATTAGTATCCCTCTATGGCTAAGGCTATTTGGGATTTTTTAAAAGAACCCTATCAGACCACCGGACATGCTCATTAGTATCAGTTACTTCAGACTCTTCACTGCATGTGTCAAGAGCATGGACAGTCCATCAATGATTTCCTCTCCCAAATATCATTTCTTTGGGATCAGCTTACCTTATGTGAACCTATCTGGAAACACTCTGAGGATGTTCAGTTGTACACAGTCCACCACAATCATCAGCGGCTGTTATTATTTCTTATGGCTCTCCATGACACTTTTGAGTCTGTTCGAGTCTCTTTACTTCATCACATGCCTCTATCTACTCTTGAGCAAGCTATATCCGAACTCTTATCTGAGGAAACTCGTCTTGGCCTCAAAACTAAGACATTGGACTCTGTTCTTACTACATCTCAGTCTCTGCCTTCAGATGCTACCGTGGCTATGCCTCCCACTCGCTCTACTGGTTCATTAGCTCCTCTCCCATGTGCCTACTGCCAAAATAGAAGTCTACCTCATACTCATTCTCTTGAGCACTGTCCAGTTCGTGAGTGCTTGACAGGCCACAAAACTGCTCCTGGTCATTTTCAGTGTGACTGTCCTAAGGCTTCTTCTTCTGGGAATAATTCAAAAAAAGGATCCTCTAAGTCCTTTGCCAAGTCTCGTGATTCTCATACCACTGCTGTTGTCGCTCCAGAAGGCTCTTCCTCTTCTAGTCCATCTTTCTATATGATGATGTGGAGTCCATTATTCAGCAAGTGCTTGCCAAACATGGTACCTCTCCCTCTACTGCTCTCTCTGCCATGACAGGTACTTTTGCTTGGTATTTTGATTCAGGATGTTGCAATCATATGTCCTCTGACTCTTCAATTTTTTCATCTATTACATCATCATCATCTATTCCTCCTATTCGTACTGCTGATGGCACGCACATGTCTGTTACTCACACTGGTCATATCTCTATTCCCTCTGTCTCTCTTTCTAATGTTTACCATATACCTACCCTTGCTTTAAACCTTGTGTCTGTTGGTCAATTATGTGAACTTGGTCTCATCATTACTTTTTTTGCTTCTAGTTGTTTGGTGTAGGACCCACAGACGAAACATGTTCTTGGGATAGGCCATAAGCATAGATGTCTGTTTGAGATTATTCATCTTCAACTTCCATCATCATCAGCTATTTTCGCTGCTGCTGCACCTACTTTTGCTTTTAATCTTTGGTATTATCATTTGGGTCATATCTCTGTTAGTCATTTGGAAACTTTAATTTCTAGTGGTCAGTTAGGTAATGTAATTTCTGAGAATATTGAGTGTTTATCAAGTCAAACTGCTAAACAACCTACATTACCATTTAATAAAAGCAGTTCAGTTTCTATTGCAACATTTGATTTTGTTCACTTTGATATTTGGGGACCTTCCCCTACTCATACTATGGGGTTTCTAGATATTTTGTTATTTTTGTGGATGATTATACCCGTTATACTTGGTTATATCTTTTGACTAAACGTTCTGAACTTAAACAGATATATGCTGATTTCTCTGCAATGTTAAAAACCCAGTTTTCTAGCACAATTAAAGCTTTTTCAATCTGATAATGCTATGGAATATCTTGATTCTGAGTGTCTTTCCTTTCTACTCTCTCAGGAGACGCACTCTCATTTTTCCTGTCCCGATACATCTCAGCAGAATGGCTGGGCTGAACATAAACACCATCATCTACTTGATACAACTCATGCCCTTCTTATTTCATCCTCCTGTCTAGAAAAATTTTGGGGAGAAGCCATTCTAACGGCTGCCTACACCATCAATCGTGTTCCCACTCCTGTCATTGGTAATTCTACCCCATATGAATGATTGTATGGCTCTCTGCCTGATTATTCAAATCTTAGGGTGTTTGGTTCTGCTTGCTTTGTTCTTCTTCAACCTTATGAATGCACTAAACTTGAACCATGCTCTCGTCTTTGTAGTTTCTTGGGTTACAGTATTGCACACAAGGGGTATCGATTTTGGGACCCTATTTCTCGACGTCTTCGTGTCTCTCGACATGTTGTATTTTAGGAACATAAGATGTTTTCTACTCTCTCTCCATTTCATATTTCTCCCTCTTCTCATACTCTTCTATTCACTGATCTTTCCATAGATTTGCATTCTGACATTTTTGATGTAGATAGTCTCCAGATCTCTCAGACGCCACTACTTCCAGCTCATCTCGAGACACCTGTATCCTCTGCTGGTCCTGTGCCCCCTATTGCTGAGTCTTTTTCTCCATCTCATGTTGCTGATTCTCCTCATTTAGAACGTCCTAAATGGGTAACTCTATCTTCAGTTCGTCTTCGTGATTACATTATTGGTTCTGCTGCTTTTTCTACTCATGAACCTTCTTCATATCGTGAGGCTTGTACTAATCCTTTATGGTAGCAAGCTATGGATGACGAATTACAGGCTCTTGCTAAACTCATACTTGGGATGTGGTTGATCTTCCTTTTGGGAAGACTCTTATGAACAGCAAATGGGTCTACAAGATCAAGACCAAGTCTGATGGGTCTATTGAGTGTTACAAAGCTCGTCTTGTTACCAGGGGTTTTACTCAGGAGTATGGCATCGACTATGAAGAAACTTTTGCTCCTGTTGGTTGCCTCACTTTAGTTCGCAGTCTCCTTGCTGTGGCTGCTGCTCGCAGCTGGATTCTCAATCAGATGGATGTTAAGAATGCCTTTCTAAATGGTGATCTTATTGAAGAAGTGTATATGCATCCTCCTCCTGGCTTCTCTATCCAACCACCCAAAGTTTGCAAACTTCGTCATGCCTTATATGATTTGAAACAAGCTCTTTGTGCTTGGTTTGCAAAGTTTAGCACTACTATTTGTGAGTTTGGTTTCACTCCCAGCTCTTATGATTCTGCCCTTTTTATTCGTAAGACTACCAGTGGAACTATTCTTCTCTTGCTCTATGTCGATGACATGATTATCACAAGAGATGATATCACAGGGATTTCACATCTCAAGTAGTTTCTCATTCGTCAGTTTAAGATGAAAGATCTTGGTTCTCTTAACTATTTTCTGGGTTTGGAAATCTCTCAAGACTCTTCTGGATATTTTCTCTCCCAGGCCAAATATGCTTCTAATCTTTTGGCCCGTGCTAGTATTTCAGATTGCAAGACTGCCTCCACACTTATTGATGCTCAGACTCGACTTACCCCTCTAGATGGAGGGACATTATCAGATGCCACATTATATCGTCAGTTAGTTGGCAATCTTATTTATCTTACTGTCACTCAACCTGACATTACCTATGCTGTACATATTGTGAGTAAGTTCATGACTGCACCCCGTACTCCACATTATGATGCTCTTCTTCTCATTTTACGATATGTTAAAGGCACTATATTCCATGGTCTTCACTATTCAGCACGGTCTTCTCTTGTGTTGTATGCTTTCTCTGATACTGATTGAGCAGGTGATCCCACTGACAGACGATCTACTACTGGATTTTGTTTTTTCTTGGGGGATTCTCTTATTGCCTGGTGCAGTAAAAAGCAATCTCTCACTGCTCAGTCTAGTACAAAAGCGGAATATCATGCCCTTATTGACAGTACTCAGGAGCTAGTATGGCTTCGATGGCTTCTTACTGACATGGGTGTTTCTCATACCGCTGCCACTGTTTTATATTGTGACAACCAGAATGCCATTCAGATTGCTCATAATGATGTCTTTCATGATCGTACAAAACACATTGAGATTGATTGTAATTTCATAGGACAACATGTGGTTCATGGTACGGTTCGTCTTCTCTCTATCACATCTGCTGATCAAACCGCTGATATGTTTACCAAGGCACATCCTCCAAGTCGCTTTTTGGAATTACTATCCAAGCTCAAGTTATTTCCTGCGTTACCACCTTGAACTTGAGGGGGGTGTTAAATATAGTAAATATATTGTATCATTATCATATTAGGAGTCCTACTATATATTGTATCATTACCATATTAGGAGTCCTACCATAGTTAGGAGTCCTACCATAGTTAGGATTATTTCTCCTATATATATTGTAATCCTTGTAATCATTCAGATACACAATTCAATATACAGAAGTTTCTTCTTTTCTCATTCGTAACACACAACATTAGTAATTGTGTATAATATATGGATGATTGTGCTTCCCACTTCAATCTATCCCAGAATAATTACGTACTCATGCAATTAAATATTGACTAAAATTGTTATAATTTATAATCCTTAATTGATTGAAACATTAATTTCAGGTCATGTGCACCAAACTCTTTAGAGACTGATGTAGTTTATAGGGGTAAAATTGTGATAATGTAACTCGGTGGAAGACATACCGGAAGCAATTAGAGGAAATGCCCTTAGAATTATCCTATTGCAAGAAACTCTAAGTGATCCCATTTATCAATTTTCTTTCCCTGCATCAGTCATAAATGAGGAAGACGGTACAAAACTCCGGTCTTACACGAAGTCAGCTAAGTGAGTAACCTTATTCATGAATTCATATTTGATAAAATAATAATTTTGTTTAACAATATCTATCGAGCTATGTTATAACATCTGAAAAAATCTATACGAATAAATTATCAGAATAATTACCTTAAGTAAAAACATGGATAAAGTATAAAAATCACCTTTATAATTAACAATCAATATCACTTTAGTCCTTTATGTTCCAACTGAAACAATTAAATCCATACGCTATCGGTCAATCAACAATTTGATCTTTTCGCCAATTGTGCATACCCACAACTGTTAGACTAAGGTTAAAAAAGTAATTTTTTGGGTAAAATACGAAAACTATTTCTACAGTTTACTTTCGGTATTACCTTCGTCCCTTACATTTTAATTGTAACACTCAAATTCCTATACTTTTGGTTGAAATAAAGGAAAAATAACTATTTTGCCCTCACATTAATGGTCGCTGATGAAAGAGCTAAATTGTTGTTTGACTGAAAATGTAATAATTTGATTGGTGCAATTGAAATGTAAGAAACTAAAGTGATATCAAAAGTTTCATGTCCCAAAATCTATAATCTAAGGACATGATGATAAACGCACTAATACACATCAAATCAAATCAAGACATACTATATCAGAGCGGGACAAAATAAATAATTAAATAATCAACACCATAAATGAGCAAGACGGTATAAAACTCTAGTCCTAAATGAAGTTAGCCAACAAAGTAACCTTAATCATGAATACATATTTGATAAAATAATAGTTTTGTTTAACAATATCTATTGAGTTATGTTATATCATCTTGAAATTTTTTTTTTGTTTGAATAATTTATCAGAATAATATGGACACTTTTATGTGCTCATTATTTTATCAAATAAAAACATTCGTTATGGATAAGTTATTAGAATAATTTGGGCCCTTGTTTGCTTCTCATTTAAACAAAAGCACCCGTTAAGTTAGTTTATAATTTTTAAAAATGCCATTCTCACCCTTTTAGAAGACAAAATATTATCCATATCTATTTTGATGTCCTCAACCCAATCTCAACATGCCCAATTAGATATCGATAAATTACAGCTTTCAATTTGCACGATTAAGCTTTTGAATGAATTCTCATTCATGGCTTGATGTATGGTTTTTAGTTTGTTACAATATAATGTTAAACGTTTCATAAATTCTATTACACTTCGTATGGAAACATCTTACTATTAGAATTGATTTTATTATAAAATAAGGATTTCATTTCATTTTATTTGAGGAATGGAATTTTGTATTTGGATCATAATTTAAATTTAAGAATTGAACTGATTTGATTTAAGAGAAATATCAAATTTGACCATGTTAATAGAAATAAAATTATGATATAAAAGTAAAAATTTATCCACTTACTTAGATTGCTTAAGAAAATATTGAATTCTCATCAAATTTTATTGTTTTGGATTGAATTTTAAATGATTTAAAAATCTTAGAATTTAAGTTATGAAATAAAATCAAATCCATCTCATAAAATTATATTTTGATTCCAAACAAATAAAAATTGGTGAGACTTCTCATCAAATGAAATCAAATCCTATTAAATCCATGGTTCCAAATGAAATGTTAGTAAAATTTTCAATAAATGAGGCAACATAGCATGCTTTACTATATGATGGTGTGACAGTTTATTGAAAAATTTGCTAACAAAGATTAACATTGTAATAAACTAAATACTAGATTCTTAATTAATTACTGTAACTATAAGAAAGATTATAAATATTGCATGTGAAATTGTTTACTTCACAAGTTCTTTGTTGAATGTGTACCCAGAATACCGCAGGCAACCCTAGAGAAAAGTGAAGGCGTTAAGGATTTTACTGCTCCTAATATTGGTGATTTCTCTTCGCGTGGACCATATTTTATTGAAATGAACATCCTTAAGGTCTATGTTTAATAATATAGAATTGGCTAATAAATATTTATTATTATTATTTATCGTTGTTGTTGTTATTGTTGTTGTTGCAGTTACTGTTTCATTAGTTAGTTCTCTGGCTCATATATTAATTAATATTTCTAAACAAAAGAATTTCACATATTCTACAGCCTGACATAATTGTCCCTGGAGTAGATATCTTGGCTGCCTAGTTACCATTTGGTAATCCATTTGTGGTTCCTTACCAGAATAATAAGATGCCTCTTACCTACGTCTTAAAATCTGGAACATCCATGTCTTGTCCCTATGTTTCTGGTGCAGCTGCTTATGTTAAATCATTTCATCCTCATTAGTCTCCTAGAGCCATTCGATCTGCACTCATGACTCCAGGTAGGCAGTTATATGTGTGTGTGTATGTGTCTGTGCACGATAAATTGATTTTCTACTAAAAAACTTTTGCAAAAGCATAACTAGATTAATCATTCTTGTAAAATTTGTATAACATTTTTCTAATAAGATGGGAATATTTGTACTCTATTAATTTTCTTCACTTCATAATAACTTTAATTAAAAAAAAAGAAGTAATATGGAATTGGGAAAACTAATCAAGAAATATATTTATTATTTTCCTTCCTAATAGTATTATGTTATCTTTTTTTTATAAGGCATTAATTACATTTCTCACATGCATTTTGCTTCCAGCTTGGCCCATGAATGTTGCTAAAAATCCAGATGGTGAGTTAGGTTATAGGGCTGGCCACATAAACCTGATTCGAGCTCTGAATCCGGGTTTAGTGTATGATGCTCAATTTGGTGATTATATTGTAATTCGTTGCAATACTGGCATTGATTTAAGGAGAATTAGACTAATATTGAAGCATAACTATAGTTGCCCAGCTAAAGAAAGAAATGGAACAGCAAGAGATTTGAATTACCCATCCATGGCTTACTACAATTACAACAATAGGCCTTTCAAGGTTGAGTTTACGAGAACAGTTACAATTGTTGGGTTGGGAAACTCTGTTTACAAAGTAATGGTCTCATCGAACCCTATCATGAAAGTCACTGTGACGCCACAAGTTCTCTCCTTCAAATCATTAGGAGAAAAGAAATCTTTTGTTGTTACCAGTTTTAGTAGTGAATTGTACGTGGATTCCTTTGTATCTGCATCATTGGTGTGGTTGGATGGAATTCATAGCGTTTGCCTTCATAATATACATCAATTAATTATATCAGTTGTATTACAAGTTAATTTGTAAGGAAAACAAACACAAAAACGCATTCATAGTTATTAATTAATTAACATTAATTAAAACTACCTTCTCGTGGATAATAAGTGCCACTATTCCCATATAAAATGGAAAATGAAATATTACTAGCAACATAAATGAGTATATGACTATCAGGTTTACGTTTATAATGTTAAGTTAGTGAACAAAATATTGACTTGTAGTTTTGATTTGTAAACGTTGTTTACGTTGTGATAGAATATAATATTTAAAGACTTGAATTTGAAACAAAGCATCATAAAGCGACACTATTTCAAAGGCCCCAAAAAAGCCAAACATGTTGTTCTTAGTAGGAACTCAATGGATATTCACAAGAAACAACTGCAAGCAGCATGAAATATAGGTTGGATGTCGCAAAAAAGATACTGAGGTTGTTCCAGGCTCCTCGTTCTAGCGAGCATCAAAATATTCAAATTATTTATTACAATTGGGAGTCCTATATATTTCATGTTGGAATTAATTTGGAAATTATTCAAACAAAAATAACACCTAGAATTAACTATGGAAAAGTTCTCTAATCTTCAAACAGTTTGGAAACCTCAAAAGGAAAGAGTTCTATTGTTTAAAGAACTAAGAAATCATGAGAATCCTATTCAAATCTTGCATAAAATTAGATTACCGTTGAACTCTATACAAAAGATATTTTTCTAGGATTTTATAGTCGGAGATGGATTTATCTGTCTTCTCATATATCGCCAAAGTCAAAGATATTAATATACTTCATACAAATATCAAAAAATATAGATTCTAAATATTACAAGCATATCCTTACAATATTTAATATCATGTCTCAAATATCACATATGGCCCATTCAAAATGATTATATCCAAAATACCATCTCATATACATATATTCAAACGAGCATGCTTGCAACATAGTAAGAAAATAAAACTTGTAAACTACCCCACCTACCTCACTGTATACATAGAAGATCGATGTACAATACATTACCACCAACTCAAGTTGGTTTTTCTTCTCTATGAGAACTCCAATGAAATTTTACTCTGAGCTTCATGAAAATGAAACAGACAATTTGAAAGAGATGTAGGAAGATATCCTTAATCTTTTCCTTCACATAATCTACCAAAATTTCTGTGGCTTGAATGTATATTTATAACTCTCTCTATATATATCTTTATATACGTATCTTGGATTTTGGAATAAAGATTTGCGAGGCTAATGGAGAGGGACTTATACAGAACTTACTAGACGCTTCCTTTGTAAGCCTACCCCACTAATAAACCCATGAATTTTGCCACCCATCTAGCCAATGGGAGCACTTCCCCCTTCAAAAAATCATAATATATGCTCCTTTTCTCCCTTCCAATAGGAAAGCCACCCTTACTCTTAACCAACAAAAAATTTCCCTTTTCTCTTGACCAATGAAAACACACATCATTACTCACCTAATCAAAACACTCCCAGCACAATATATCTATAAATACACACTAGCATTAAATATATACATGCAAGCTAATTAAATAAACATGTCATATTAAGATAATTAAATAAAACAATAATTTAAATTAAATGCAATGAAATAAAAAGTTTGAATTATAATTAATTAATAAACTTCCAAAATTTCAAGTTCTTACATCATTCCCTACTTACAAAAATTTTTGCCTTCAAAAATTACAACAACAAAAAACACAGTAAGATTATGAAAATAACTCGGGGTAATAAAGCATCATATCCTGCTCGTGGTCCCAAGTCGACTCCTCTGTCCCATGATACTTCCACAGTACCTAAACCAATGGTATACTCTTCTCTTGGAGAACTTGCGCATGAAAATCCACAATTCTCACAGGCTTACCTTATAAGAGACATCCAAATCAATCTCAACCTCTCTCCAATCCAAAATATGTGACGGATCAGGAATGTACTTTTTTTAACATCGACAAATGAAACACCACAAGTACCTCAGCTAGTCTTGGTGGCAAAGCCAACCAATATGCCACCTTACCAATCCTTACCAACAACTTCAATGATATATTGAACCTTGGTGATAACTTTCCCTTACGGCCAAACTGGAATTGTCCTTTTCGTGGTGAGACCTTCAGGAACACATGGTCTCCACATCGAACTTCAACGGTCTATTCCTCCTGTCAGCATAATTCTTCTAGCAACTACGCACTATCTCAAGCCACTGCCTGATGACTCTAATCTTCTCTGTTGTCTCCTAAACCATTTCAGGTCCCAACAAAGCTGCCTCTCCAATCTCTACCAAGTAGATAAAAGATTTGACCAGCCTACCATACAATACCTTATAAGACATCATCTCAATGCTAGACCGATAGCTGCCATTGTACGTGAACTCCACCAAAAGATCTGCCTCCCGCCAAGCTGAAAATCCAAAACACATGCTCATAGTATGTCCTCCAAAATCTGTATGATTCATTCAGGTTGCCTATCTATCTAAGGATAATAGATGGTAATGGATATCAATTATGAACCCATGACTTGCTAGAAACGAGATGCAAAACAAAGATTTCCATCTGACACAATCAAAACTAAAGCTCTATGCAATCTTACAGTCTCCTGGATATATAACTAAGCCAAGATGTCACTGGAATCAGTTAAACAAATTGTTAAGAAGTGACCTAAATTTGTCAACTTATCCACTGCCACCCAAATAGTGTCATGCTTTTTAGGAGACTTAGGTAACTTTGTAACAAAATCTATTTTGATATTCTCCTACTTCCATTCTAAAATCAGTAATGGCTGAAGCAATTTTGCTGGTCTTTGATGCTCTACTTTTACTTGTTGGTAAGTTAAATACTTGCTCACAAACTCAGCCATATCTCTTTTCATTGTAACCCAAAAAAACTATCGGTGGAGATCTTCGTACATCTTTGTTCCTCCAAAAAATATTACAAACTTGGAGCAATGAAAATTCCTCAAAATTGAATTTCAAACTGAAACTGAAACAAGCGGCCTTCCTTGGAATCTTAATCCTCTATTTGATCCTGTTTTCTAACCAGGCATGCGCTCATCACTGTTCATCCATATCTGGTACTCATCTACCCCAACATCAGTACCTTGGGCCTCCACAACTCTACTTAGCAAGGTAGGCTGAACCATTATAAAACGCAAGACGGCATGGGTTTTTCGGCTCAAGGCATCAGCGACCACATTGACCTTACTTGGATAGTAGTGCAATTCAAAGTTGAAGTTCTTCATGTACTCGACCCATCTTCTCTAACTTAGATTTAATTCCTTCTAAGTGATGATGTACTTCAAGCTCTTGTGGTAGGAGAAAACTTCAAATCTCTCCCCATAAAAGTAGTATCTCCAACTCTTGAGTGCAAAAATAATAGTTGCCAGCTCAAGATTATGCATTGGATATTTTCTCTCATGAGTCTTCAACTACCTAGACCCATAAGCTACTACATTTCTCTCTTGCATCAAAACATAGCCTAACCCTTCCTTAGACATATCATAATACAGTACATAGCCTATTTTCCTTTTTGGAATCACAAGCATTGGAATAGTTGCCGACCTCTTCTTCAGCTCTTAGAATAAACACTGCAAGCTTCATCCTACAAAACTTGACCCATTTTCGTGTCAATCTTGTCATCGACCTAGCTAGCTATGAAAAGTCCAAAATAAATCTCTAGTAGTATCTTGCCAGCCCCAGGAAAATACGGATCTCAAATACAGTTGTTAGTCTCGACCAATCCATAACTGTCTCTATTTTTGAAGATTCAACTGCGACACCTTCATTAGACTCCATATGCCCGAGAAATTTTACCTCTCGGAGTTAATATTCACACTTATTGTACTTGGCATATAACTGGTGGTCCCTCAAAGTCTGAAACATAATACATAAATGCCTCTCATGCTCCTCCTCTAATCGAGAGTAGATCAATATGTCATCTATCAATATGACCACAAATTGATCTAGATACTTATTGAAAATTCGATTCGTCATGTCCATGAACCTTGCTAGTGCATTTGTTAACCCAAATGGCATAACTAGGAATTTGTAATGGCCGTATCGAGTCTTAAATGCAGTCTTAGGAGCATCCTCTATTCACACCCTCAATTGATGGTAGGCTGACCTCAAATCAATCATTGAAAAGCACACTGACCTCTACAGCTGAGCAAATAGGTTATCAATCCTTGGCAAGAGATATTGATTCTTGTTGGTAACTTTATTCAGTCTCCTATGATCAATGCAACTCCTAAGTATACCATCCTTCTTTGCTATAAATAGTGCTAGCACACCCCATGAAGATTTCACTGTCAAATAAACCCCTTAGACATTAGATCTTCAATCTGAGTCTTCAACTTGGTCAACTCTGCAAGTGTCAATCGATAAGGTGTAATAAATACCAGCTTGGACCCTAGAGCCAAGTCTATTGCAAACTCCATTTCTTTTTCTGGTGGCCAACCAAATAAATCTTATAAGAACACCTTCATAAAATGACAAACTGCCTATGGCATCTCAACGATTTCCATCTTCCACTACCAAACAAGCAAAAAAACTACAAAAGTTTACTCGTCTTTGCCCGTCCAACGTAAGTGAACTTTGAGGACTGTAGTGGTCTCCTGTAAACTGTATCACATTTCTCTTAGGAGTGTGTAAAGTCACAAGGCCTTTAGAACAGTTGATAAATGCTCGGTAGGTGATCAACCAATCCATGTTGAGTATCATATTGAAACTATCGATCTTCAACATAATAAAATTATGAGATGACAGATAGTCATCTGCTGATGCCTCCATTTTCATTTCCGTCACACAATTTCAACAAACTCTATCCAATTGAAAATATCCCCCGATTGGGGTCTCAACTCGCAAAGGTGTTGATAAGTATTCAACAAATAAACTATAGGTAGAAACAAAACCTAGGACCCGCATTAGGCCTCTGCTCATGGGTCAACTCTGGATGCACATTCTCAACTAGAGACTCTCAGCCAAACCATCCTAAACTCCACGACAATGGCCATGATTAACCCGAGCCTTGCGACCTCTTTGTCACTCATGGTCTTTATCCCCTAGCGACTGTCTCAACTCTAGGTGCCATCGAGCTAGAAACAAAGAGAACCAAATTTCACATTTCTCTAGCAAGTTTAAAACATCAAAATCTCAAATATCAAACCACGCATATCACCTACCAAAGCACAACCCCAAAATCATAAAATAAGCTGTCACGTCTTAAATTCTTAAACTTGAGTTTTGATACTAAGCTGTCACGCCCCAAAATTCACAACCCAGACTTGTGGACTAAACGTACATATCTCACAAATAACATATACCAAACATAAATCAGAGTGAAAGCGAACAAATAATACTATATTCATCAATTAAACATTTAAAGGTCTACAATTTGCAACAAATGGGCTTCAATACGACATACCGCAAACTAGGCCCAATACTAAAATCCAAAATACATGGGACATAAGTAAAATAATCTAAAATTACCTACTGTACATCATAGGTCTATTGTAAACATCTATCCCTTGTAATATCAATTGTAGAGAGTGAGCACTAAACAACGTATGCTAAGAAACAAACATCTATGAACATATTTTCTTAATCATGCAATCATTTAATGTATAATCAATAATATCCCAATTTTTACTTTTAACATGCTATTTGAAATAAACAATTTACTTAGCCATGAACCTTTAGTCTCATGCTAAAATAATATCCATCATCTTAATTATAACACAAAAATGTATATAACATAACATCATACTATGAGTCAAATACTCTACAATGTTAGTCCATGGCCATAGAACTAAACCCAAATAATCTAGATAGCTCTAGTCCCCCAGTCCGAGTCTATCGATAGCCCTGGTCTCATAGTTTTAGTCTATTAAAACAAATCCCCAAACCTCAGTCCTAGTCTGTTGATAGCCCAGTTCCATAGTCCCATTCTATCAAATCATGCCTTAATAGGTTAAGCATACGCTAATGCAAGCTGTATATATACTTTATAGGTTTCTAATGTATGGGTTATGCCAAACTACTATGGGCAAGTTTCAAGGCCTTCAAACCTTAAGCTTTAGAATCCACTATTTCTAGTATTCTTAACGACCCCAAATATCAAAAATCAAGTCCTTTATTTAACATCATATCGCACAAAAGATAAATCCCTAAATTAGATTACTCGTGTTCATCCAGTTACTTATAACTTTTATGAAGATTAATTGTATTCTGGGCCTAAGTTCTATGTTGCCCATACATGCTTATGTTCCAAACGAGTAAATGATATCACATAAAATCACAACTTCACATGCTAAAAAGGTACATGACTAGCCAAATTGAGAAATCCAATTCATAAGTTGCCATTGGAGTCTAGCGTCTCAACACCACCCCACATCTTTTGGATGCTAAGAGATAGTAGCCTTAGGAGTCGAAATCCAGAATTGGAAATAAACCACTGGAGCCTAGCATCCTGATGCCATAGCACACCGTCTGAACGTAAAGAGATAGTAGGCTCAACAACTTAAATTCAGAAGTTGAAAGTAGGCCACTGAAGGCTGGTGTCCTGACGCATTGCCTCGACACCAATCACCAAAAGGCAGTATCCTCAGTTTTAGGGTTCTTCTCACCAAAACATGCATAAAATCATTTCCACCAAGCAATATATACATATAAGTCCTAAGTATGGATTTATCTATCTTCTCATATATTGCCAAAATTAAAGATACTAATATGCTAAATATCAGAGCTCGGGCCCTGAAAGTTTCATCCAGAGTTGATTAATATCTCTGTCTACTTAATACAGTTCCATTATTTAATATCTTTGATTAAATAAAACCAAAAAAAAAAAAAAATCCAAATTTCTATCTTAGCAAATAACAGAACTGAGCATCTAAGGTGCCATTTGGAAAAAACTTTCATGGCCCATTTGGTAAAACTTTTAGATATTACTATCTTTTCATTATTATTATCAGAGCATGGCCCTAAAAGTTTCATCCAGAATTGATTAATATCTCTCTCTGTTTTCTTTTTCTTTTTCTTTTTTTATTACATGGAGAGAGATACAAAAGAAGTAAGTCAAAGAGGGAAAAAAATTAAATAACTATGAAATAATGAAATAAAAATAATTAATGGAATAAGATGTGAGTTTAACCAAAAAAATCAGAACTCTAAAGAAAAAAAAAAACCGTAATAATACACTTGAAGGACAAAAATTTAATTACACATATAAAATAGGACAAAACATGAAAAAAAAAAGTGACAGTATGTATGTTGAGGTGACATTATGACTTATTATATAGAATAGAAAAAAATTATATCTATTAAAAAAATCGAAACAAAAATAGAAAAAAATCATAACTCTTAAGAAAACACCGAATAAAGACACATAAAAGGAAAAAATAACAATAAATTAAAAATAAGAAGATTAAAGTTGAAAACAAAATGGTCCCAAAAAAAAAGTTGTTGAAAGCCTGATGTTTATTTAAATCTATAGAAAAAATTTAAAAAAAAAAAAGAAAACAACTTGAGGTTGGAAGCATTCCCACATTGTTTTTTGGTAGTTAGAAGCATTCCAGCATACTACAGAATAGATATATTTGGTCATATTATTGAGGAAAGCCAGTTGTGCGGTAGCAATTGAAGTTTGTGAAGCACATGTACAATTATTGCATTGGAGTGCTTTGGATCATTATAATACTGCTTTATCAGAATCCAACATTATGGTGCTTTGGATCATTATAATACTGCTTTATCTGAATTCAACTTTATAATGGTGCTTTGGATCATTGCAATACTGCTTTATCAGAATCCAACAATGGGTGAGAAGTGGGGGGTGACAAGTGATGTGGACACTAGTGCATTGTTTGTGCAGTAGCATTAATACCTTATTTTGGCCTTCGGACTTTACTTTCACACCCGATTTGATTGGACGTTAGATTTTACATTTGTAATTGATAATTTACCAAATTTCAATCTTAGCAAACAACATAACCGTGCATCCAAGGTTCCGTTTGCCAAAATTTTTAGAGTTTGTTTGATAAAATTTTCGGATATTAATATGTTCTCATTATTTTGTTTTTTTATGAATACAATTTTAATAAATTTATATTTTTTATCCTAAATATCAAAATAGGACCGGCTTTATATAATAGAGTATATATAAATAAATAAATAAATAAATGAAAATTTAGACCTACTCTTTCAGAAGCAGCAAAGCCAAGCACCAAAATGGAACCCAACGATCAGAAATTCTTTAATTAGAGTCCGCAGCGGAGTCGGGGTCTTGATTGAGAGGACAAATTATACATATAAGTTTTAATACATAATTAAAACATAGTAAAATGTAAAAAATATCACAATAATTATTTTTATTTTAATACGACAAGTAAAGGATTGGATAATATAATAAGTGTGATGAATAAAAAAATTAAATAAATAACTATATAATTACTTTTTAACATCATTCATGATAATATGTACTTTTTGATTATGTAATATTTTTAATAGAAACTGAACTTTCTAAAAAATCTAAAAAGACTAACTTATTAAAATAATTTTAAATTTTCTCATAAAAAATTATGTCATATATAATAAATTAAAATTTTGACAGATTCATACATCAATACATTTTTTCGCGCCATCTGCACTAGATTCTTTTAATATATTCTCTAAAAAACAATAAATAAAATAATTTTTTTTTTTCTATTTAACACTCTCAATCAACTATCATTGTACATCAGTTCATTAAGCAAACACTCTTAACTCTTCATATTGTTGATTCTCCAATCTTTTTATTTATTTTATCATTATTTATTATTCCGTCATTAAAAATTATACTACTATAAATATATTATCAATAAAAAATAAAAAATAATGTGAAATGAATTCCATTTGCAGATTTATATAATGTTT
>QLOD02000033.1:11425945-11436080 GCA_003260245.2 Sideroxylon spinosum
AAATATTAATAATCTTAATTATATGGGCCAAAGGCCCATAAAATTTTTTACAATAACTCAAAGCAATATATATTATGTATACATTCAAAAGCAGGTCCAGTGTGAAATTTGGAATAGCACGTAAGCTCGTAGGTTGTGCCGACTAACTTTTTGTTTTCTGTCAAAGTTGACGTCATATGATGATGCTAAAGTTTAGCATGGTTTCCTGAAGTATTGGTCCTAGGCGTTCTGCGGGTTCGTGGCGCTCATTTTTGTGCTAGACAATAGAGAGTAAGAATTATTGTATTAAATTTCAAAGTTTTTAACAGTGTGATTTTATATATTTTAATTGAGTCTTTTTTGGAGTTACTGATGCCGCATTTGCATAAAATATGAGCATTTAAGTTATTGATTGACTATTTTAATTTATATGTTGTTGGCCCGTTATTACGATCTTTACTGGTATTAGAAATGGGCACACAATGGTGTGTAAGTTTTATTAATTTTTTTATTTTATTTAGAATGAAATTAAAATAATTGAAAAAACTTATCTCAAATTATTAGTCAAAATTATTTAAGTAGATAGTGAGTAATTAAAGTGTATTTAAATAAAATAAAATAAAATTATAAAAGTAAAGGAGAGTTAAAAAGCATTTACGAAAAAAAATAAAAGAAATAAAAAGTAAAATTACTTAAATAATTTATAAAAATTACTTATATAAATTTAAAAAACTTTTGATGGTTATTGGTGGTAAAGGGATAATAATTAAAAAAATAAAATAATTTTACCAAATGGTTGACTTCATTAATTTTCAGCAACTTCCTCTAGTTTTTACTTTATATAATGGTATAGAGAAGTGTTATTTTTTTTAAACCAGGGATGGATGCACAACCAAGATCGTCACATATTGTAGTCCGAGTAGTTTGGTCTAAAAAAAATTAGTTTACAAAATTTATTTTTTTAAATTTAGCCCAATTTAAATTTTTGTAACTCATTGTATTTCATTTTAAAACCCATTGATCAACCTAATTTTTGTAACTTAGACCACTTTATTTTTAAATCTTTTATTCAATCCAAATAAATTTCAAATTCTAGATCCATCCTGTTTTTATCCTATGAAAATTGAAGATAATTAGTAACATATTTATGATGTGTATATGAATTATGGCACTGTTTGGAGTTAAGGAAAAAATGTATAAAACTCTATAAATCACTGTAAACACGAATTATAAGACTGTAAAATTTAAATTTTTAGCTTACTGCACAAAGTACGAAACATTAACTCTTACAAATTTATACTACTCCAAACACACCTTATTCTCTTTACATTTTTTTTTTTGGAAGGCTATATTCTCTTTACAACTATGTATGTTAGGGACAAAATTATAAAGTTGGAAAATCCATTGTAAAACAGAGTTCTATAATGTTTAGACTTAGTGTAGGTTAAGACACTATAATCTTGAGTCAAGTAGAAGTGTAAAAAAACAGAGTTCTGTGATATTTAGACTTAGTCTAGGCTAAGACACTACAGTCTTGAGTCAAGTAGAAGTGTTAAGGTCCCAGGAAAGTTATTCAAATACTCTTAGAAGTATGAAACGAAGTTGAACAGAGACAGATGAACAATAATACAGAAAGACCGCTCTGAGTCGTGGGATAAAGCCAAAGGTGGAGATCAGAGGCTTTGGCCATGCGGGATCACCGTGGGAAGGCTGTAGGAAGACCGTGGGTATGAGCTTCCCGTAAGGTGACTATTCTAGCATCGTTCCAACTGATGATAATCCTGTTCGACTCAGGTTTTGTATGATATAAAAAGGGGGACGTATCTAAGGTTTCATAGAGAGCCAGGAACAGAGAGAACATTCATTAGAGCGTGAGCCAAAAGAGTTTCAAAGGTCTTTCAATAGCTTAGCCAAGCTTTTCATCTCTTAATCCGAAGCTTGGATTCGTGATTCCTGATCGCTGAGAATTCAGCACGCTGTGGATTCAGCAGAGTTTTTGAGGAGTCAGTATTGTGCCTTCGAGAAGTCGGATGGCTTTCGCTAGAGGAGTTGGTGAATCGAGGATTCGAGCAAACGTCAAATAGAGTATAGAGTCAAGGAGTCGATCTATCAAGAGTTTGAGTTTGTAACCAACGCTTGATTTTAGTGAAAGTTTTGAGGTTTCCCTGTGTGGGTTTCCTCCCTCGTATATCGCCTTCTACATTCTTGTTTATGTGATTGATTGGTTGGGATATCTAGCACAGTACACGTGAATTTTCAATTGGTATCAGAGCGGGCACGTTTTTATGAGCAATACGAGATCCTGATTTCTTGCTAAATGGATCCCCCCAAGAGAAGGCGGCTCAAGCATCAAACCTCCGTGGTTTGACGGCACCCATTATCCATATTGGAAGGTTCGTATGAGGGCTCACTTAATCTCCCTAAATGTCAACATATGGCTATCAATTGAAAATGGTTGGTTAAAACCAACTTATACAGTTCACAATGTGACGGTAGAAAAACCTATGGATACCTGGACCAGGGCTGAGCAAGAAAGAGCAGAATGGAATTACAAACCCTTGAGCGCAATTTTCTGTGCTGTTTTAGCCGATGAATTTAGAAGAATATCAAGCTGTGACATAGCCAAAGAAGCTTGAAAAATTCTTGAGTTAACACATGAAGGTAATTCTACAGTGAAAAGTCAAAACTGCAAAAAATAACCTCAGAATTTGAAACCTTGAAGATGTCAAAGGACAATACATTTGATTACTTCTATGCTAAACTTTGTGATATTATCAACTCAAGTTTCAACTTAGGAGAGCCAATTCCCAATAATAAAATTATGAGAAAGATCCGTCGCTCTCTCCCCACTACTTTTCAGGCAAAGGTGACTGCAATTGAAGAAGTTTGGGATGTTGACGCAATACGTGTAGAAGATCTAGTTGGCTCACTTTAAACATTTGGAGTCAACATGATTAAATCAAAATCTAGAGAAGTTGCCCTAAAAACAGTTAAAGAAGACAAGTCCTCCTCAAGTGGTGATGATGTGGTTCCCTCTCCTAAAGAAATTACTGTCTATACTAAGAAAATCAGAAAATTCTTGAAAAAAAAAAAGATAGCAAGCATGGAAAGACAAAGAAGAAGGAGGAAGTTAAAGCAGAGAAATCTTCAGAGAAGAAGAAAAAGGAAAACAAGTCTAAGGTCATGAAGTGCTACGTGCCAGGGGTTATGGACACATAGCTCAAGATTGTGGAAACAAGAAGAGCAAGAAGAAGGTATTCAATGCAACACTTGATCATTCAGATGATCAGTCTAGTGCCTCGTCATCTTCAGAAGATTTTCCAGAGAATTTCACTGCATTCACTGCTAGAGCTAGTGCCTCCACAAATTTTGTAGAATCATCCTCTTCTAAAGGTAAGAAAAAAGAATCCTCTGAAAGTGAAGATGAAGAAAATACAGATGAGGAAGTAAATGTTGAAGAGGCGTATGAACAGCTATACCAGGACTGTCAAAAACTCCACAAACAAAACGAAAAGTTGACTGTGAAGAAAAAGATGTTAAAAAGGGAGAGAGACAGTTTGAAAATTACTCTAGAAGAATTACAAGGGAAATTTGAGAGTCTTGAAGCAAGTAAGAAAACTCAAGATGAATGGATAACAACCTTCAAGACCAAACTAGAATAAAAAGATAGAGAATTAAAGGATGCCCAGACAAAGATTTAATCCATGCAGTCCAAGATGAATTCAGCTACTTCCCATCTTGATGATATTCTTGGAATGCAAAGGAGTCCAAATGATAAGAGAGGACTTGGCTACACTGGCAAGCAAGAGGTCAAGGTTGAAGCTAAAGTCACCTCAAGTGAGCAGAAAAAGCCTCCTCCAATGAAGCAGTCTTTTGTCCCCCAAAAGCAAGCACCAAAAAAAGATAGACGTCAAAATTTTTATCAAAGGCCTAAAGGTAAGTTTCAAGGTACACATTTTCAATCCTACTTTAAATTTGTACATGTTTGTCATCATTGTGGAATTAAAGGTCACATTAGACCTAATTGCAACAAATTATATGGATTCCCCCTAGCTTATGTTGACACAAGGAATTTCTTGAGACCTAATTTTCAAGTGTCAAACAGTTTTAGCCTATTGAGGTTCCAAGAGTCATGTTTTGATTCTAGACCATACATGCCTTGGCCAAAGAAAAAATTTTCAAAATCAATTGGTCCAAAATCTAATAAGTCCCCTAAAATGAGAACTATCTAGGTTAGAAAGAGTGACTTATATATCACTCATACCCCTAAAGATATTGAAGGGATGAGCCTTGATACTTAGAGGTAATTTTTTTATATAGACTAGGCTATGCATAATTGTTACATGCATAATTGTTACATTCTTTTCTAGTTTCATAAATTTTTTAAATTAGATTTTTTTTAATATTTTTTAAAGGGTAAAAATAATTTTTTTTATGTGATGTTATTCTTTTGATGTTCTTGCATGATCTATTACTTCATACACACTTCAAAATCATTGGAGTAAAATTGTTGATCTACATAGTGGTCATGAATTTAAATTACTTAATGAACCTGAATCCTATGTTTTGTCGTTCCTTATCATAGTAGTGGTGTGCCTATTTTAAATACATTGAAGTTTGGATTTTATGAAAAATCTTTTCACTACCCAAGTGTGTTTATAAATTCTCCTTTCGGACAATTGGTTGCTCTTCAGATATTTCAATTTAAATCACTTGGAAAGGGCTACCAATGGGATAGAGTGTAGCTAGCATGTTGACGTGCTGGTTCTCAAAATAACCACTCTCTAGGTACGATGATACAAGTAAATGGCTACCTACCCATAAGTGTGTGAAAGCCGCCAAGTTAAGTTAGAAAAATCAGAAAAAAAAAACTCTCAATAAACTTGGTGGAAATAAATTGAAAAACTGGTGCATAGTTGAAAAGCAATGAATTGAGGAGAAATTAGTCAAAGAGCTAACACTGTTTACTTTGCTCAATTCGTAGTCCAAAAGAGCATTTATTAAATTTCATGCGAGTATGTAAAAAGTATTGATCATGATTGTTCTTAAACTTTAATTCACACATAGCACGGGCATTTGACCATTGGTATGATATGTGTGAATAACTTATAACATCGATAGTATGGTGACTCTTAGAATTCTTATTTAGTGCTATTTATGTATGGTGAAAACAAAAATTTGAAACTATGTTTAGTTTTGTGATTAGGGGAAATAGAATCTGGAATGAATTGATTAAGATTATACATCATATCTTATTTTTTTTTTTTTTGCCAATTCATGTCAAAAAAAGGGAGATTGCTTACTTGAATGAGCTTCAATAAATTGAAGGAGAGCTTAGTTAATTTTATTTTAGGGGGAGTTTAGTTAATTTTTTTTGGTTCATTTTTTTTTTTTTTGTTGTTGTTAATGTTTCATTCATTATTATTCTTTCCCACATGATGATTCTTTCCCATATGATGCCTTGATCAGTTTCTTTTAGTATGCAGCAAACAGGCATAATAATCAGCGCATATTGATCATTGCATTACTTTCTGAGGCTTTAGTCTAGGATATTTCATTTGTAATTTCTTTTATTACGTTTTGACAAAGAATTGCTAAAGGGAGAGATTGTTAGGGATAAAATTGTAAAGTTGGCAAATCCATAGTCAAAACAGAGTTCTATAATGTTTAGACTTATTATAGGTTAAGACACTATAGTCTTGAGCCAATTAGAAATGTAAAAAAACAGAGTTATGTAATTTTTAGACTTAGTGTAGTCTAAGACACTATAGTCTTGAGTCAAGTAGAAGTGTATAGGTCCCAGGAAAGTTATCCAAATACTCTTAGAAGTATGAAATGAAGTTGAACAGAGCCAAACGAATAATAACGCAGGAAGACCGCTCTGAGTCGTATGATAAAGCTAAGAGTGGAGATCAAAGGCTTTGGCCGTGCGGGATCACCGCAGGAAGGACACGGGAAGGCCGCGAGTGCGAGCTTCCTGCGAGGTGACTATTCTGGCTTCGTTCCAACTGATGTTAATCCTGTTCGCCCCAGGTTTTGTATTTTATGAAAAGAGGGACGTATCTAAGGTTTCATAGAGAACTAGGAACAGAGAGAATATTTATTAGAGCGTGAGCCAAAAGAGTTTCAAAGGTCTCTCCATAGCTTAGCCAAGCTTTTCATCTCTTGATCTGAAGGAGTTCGGATTCGTGGTTCATGATAGTTGAAGATTCAGCACGCTATGGATTCAGCAGAGCTACTGAGGAGTCAATATTGTGCCTTCGAGGAGTCAGAGGGCTTTTGCTAGAGGAGTTGGCGAATTGAGGATTCGAGCAAACGTCAAACAGAGTATAGAGTCGAGGAGTCGGTCTATCGAGAGTTTTCAGTTTGTAACCAACGCTTGATTTTAGTGAAAGTTTTGAGGTTTCCCTGTGTGGGTTTCCTCTCTTATATATCGCCTTCTACATTCTTGTTTATGTGATTGATTGATTAGGATATTTAGCACAGTACACGTGAATTTTCAATTTACATTTTTAATTTTTTTGTACAATTCATAAACTAAGATTTAGGGTGCATTTGGTTCTTTGACAAACTCTAAAGTTTTTAAAAAGTCTCTAAAACTTCCAAAACTTATTCACTTTTTATTTATTGTACGAATTATGAATTCACAACTTACCTTATTCCAATACATTTTATCTCTTTTTCATCACTCCAAACACACTCTAAAGTAATGCGACTTGACGATTCATTAGCTGTCAAAGGATGCCATCTTCAAATAGTATAGTTGTGAGTACGAATTACATGTTTGAAGCTTGATGTAAGAAAGAATAATTACTTTAGAATAGTGATAATTCATATCTCGTGTCTCAAGTCACATCTTTCTTATCTTATTTGCTTTAAAATATTATTGGTCAATTTATTATTTAATTGTGATGATAGTGAAATTTTGTATCTTCAATCTGAACCGAAATCCATGGTTGAAAAAGACAATCTTGTACGTCCTAGACAACAGTGTAGAGCCTGCCCAAAATTCGATGATGATCAAGTCAGTGGTGTGAAACAAATTTGAAAAAGTAACAGCAGGATAAAAATTGCTTACCCTAATATGCCTTCACCATTCATTTATATAGCTCTCCATCAATTTTGGAAAATGTGCCAATAAAAGGCGTCATTCCCAGATTCCCTTATTTGGATAAATAAATAATCATATTTACATTAATCTCCGAATTGATTACTGGGTGGAGATGATTTCGTATCATCAAATCCCACATGGATCATAGGATTTGATCATGGAACTTCACAGGCACTTCGTGCTTCGACTGACCTTGAGTTGCTCTAATGTTGAGATCAGCCTGGCTTATCCTTACTCCGAGCTCAGCATGTGTGGTCAGATCTCGTTCTCGACTTAGCTTTGCTTGATCCCTCGAACTGATCTACTAACTTGGAAAATCTATGACTCTTCCTAGTTGCCCGAAAATATTCATGTCGTTTGAGTCGAGCTTAGAAATCATTCTCATCAATAGCCCCCGATTCCTTAGGCCTCATAGTAACCCTAAAAGAATCCTTTGATTGGGTCGTACGTATTTAATACATGTAATAAATGTTCATCAATAATCATGAAGCCCACGTTTCAAATGGTTTCGTCTCTTCGCTTCCCTGTCAAGTGTTGGGGATAAGCTTTTCAATTTTTACATGAATTGTGCTTTTTGTCGTTTACCGTGTGACTTTACCCATATCGTCCATTTTAAATCTTTTTTCCTATAAGTTTCGACTATTATCTTCATCTTCATATTTTTTCTTCTTTGAGTTTTCTCAATCATTTCTAAGTTTTAAAAGCTTTTGTAATTTTTCCTTCCTAGTATGCCCTCTCTTTATTCATTTCTCTTTATTCGTGCTTTAGTTCCCTTGCCGTTCCATTTGGTATTATCAGAAAGAAGGAAAACTCCTCAATATCGTAGGTTTCATTGATGACCTATATCTTCTTAAATCCTACGCCACCCTTTTAATTTCTGAGTCTTATACTAATAAATTACAAGATTTCTCACTTCCGAGAACATGGCCGCCTGTTAAAGAATGATTTTTCTTAGAGCATCGATGAACCCATTCTCGATTATCCTATTCCGATGGGGCTTAGCGCCCCCATTCATTCCTCCAGTCGTGGTACCGAGTCCTGTTCTATCGATCTTGTTCTTCATCATGAGAAGCCTTCCACATCAGGAAAGAAAAACTTTAACCTAGATTATGCTGTGATCCATTTAGCCATCGGCAAACCTAAACTCAAAAGGATCTTGAAGTCCTTTCAACCCCCAAAGCAATTGTCATATCAGTGGCCCACTCTTGAGGTCACGGCCTACTCTCTGACCATACCCGAAGTTGTCACCGTTTATGAAGTGGCTATGTTAAGCAGGCTTCAGTTCCTTTTAACCCGACTGCTTAGGGAGATCTTAGCCTGGTTGGGCTTGAATCCGACCCAGCTCACGCCAAATGGCTGGAAGATCCTAGTTGGCTACACGCTTCTCTGGAGGTCGGTCATTGGCATACATATCATAGTGAACGAGTTCTTCCACTGTTACAGGGCTGCAAAAGCCAGCCAGGGATGGTATTACTTTGTCGCTCAAGCGAAGAAGTTTATGCTGGTTGTTGGCTACCCCTCATTTATCAAGCATTGGAAGGAGGTTTCTTTTTCATGTTCGAAAATGGTTAGAAGTGTTGCCCCTGGGAATCAGAAGAGGATAAGACCAACTGTCACCCCCTTACTTGGGGTCAACATCTTGATAAGGGTATGTTGCTTTCTTAAATCGATGTCTAGCTCGGTCGTTTCCTCTTCCACATAACTTACCTTTTGTTATCAACCTTTCCAACTAAGGCTTTGCCCTCATTTATCTGTTGAGGAAGAGGAAAGGATTGAGCTAATTATGGCACATCCCGATCGCTACTTTCATCTCCTCGTATTAGCAGAGATTCTGGTTGAGCACATACTAGGCTCTGAACTGAGTTCAGAGGCCCTCCAGCTTGAACATGAGAGGAGTGAGTTTTTTGAAGTTGTTATCTTTCTCTTTCTTATATATCGTTAACACATTTTGTTCTCTTTTGTAGATACCAACATCGCTGTTGCCAACTTCCCGAGTTTGAGTTTTATTTGAATTTTGAAAAGTTTACCATATTCTCAGCCATTACAATTTGAAAATTATGTGTTTGATCCTCCACTGATTTGATATGATTTATGAGAATTAGTCATTACTGCTTGATTAGCCGTTAAGGCTTACGTAGAATTATTAATAATGAACACATGATAAAACCTCATCATTTTTACCAAGACACAATAAAGAAATTGCAAGTCTTTGAATGCTTTTAAAAGTTTGTCACACAAGTTTGATAGATGAAATCTATCATAGCTAGAAGTAGAGAGATTATCATTCAAACTCACTGGTACATCTAATACTGCTCTCTCCCTTACTCTAAAATCCATAGAAATATATCTTTTATATAGAGTTTTGTGGTAGTCTAATTTTTGATAAGATTTGAATTGGAATCTCTTAGTTTCTTAGTTTATTGAACAACAGAACTCTTTTCTTTTAAGGTTTCTAACCTTTTTAAAATTAGAAAACTTTCCCATAGTTAATTCAAGGTGACATGTACGTTTGAGTAATTTCAAAATTGATTCCAATACCAATCGTATAAAATAATCTGAAAATTCTGAGCTCGCTAAAGTGAGTAGCCTACAACAATCTCAGCAATTTCTTATGACGTCCAACCTTTATTTCATGTTACTTATAGTTGATTCTTATGAATATCCACTGAGTTCTCATGAAGAATAATATTTTGGCTTTTTTGGGCGTTCGAAATAGTGTCACTTTATTCCATTTTTTCCATATGTTTTTCTTATAAACTCATTAACTTGTAATACAACCAACATAAGTAATTGATGTATATTTTAAAGGCAAACACTAATCTTTTAGGATACTTAATAAGTGACAAAAATATTTTGAGAAAGTAAAAATGTTTTTTAATATTTGTAATTATTTTAAAATAAAATAAAATAAATGAATTAGTGTTTTCAACACGTGCCATTCTATCATGAATGTTTAACTCCATTATAAATGTCACGCCCCGAATTTTATAAACCGAGCACGTGAATAAATAACACATATTTCACCGTTAAATAACCTTCCCTGTC
>QLOD02000033.1:11459190-11494685 GCA_003260245.2 Sideroxylon spinosum
TGTCTTTGGTTCCAGTTCTCGACAGAATCATCTTCACCATTGTTCTTCTCTTGTATCATCTCCTTTCCTTGTGTATCCCCCTTTTGATCATTTTTCTCTTCCCTCTGATTGTGTATTGTTAAGCTCTGATATTTGGTACTGTAACAAAAAGCTACAAGAATGGAATCAAAGGGGGTATACCATTGAAGATGCAATTATTTCTTGATTTCTAAATGCTCCAACAGAGGTTAGAAATAGAAGCTAGCAACATATCTCTAGATGAATTGTTCTCCAAGCTGCACAAAGTGTCTTCAAACCACTTGGCCACAGTTTGTGAGGCTAGAGGGATCCACCTTTTAGGCTAGGTCACTGCCAAACTGTACCCCCTTAATCCAAGAACATCTAAAAAAGATGTGCTCTATAGTTTCATCCTCAGAGTGGCAGACTGGGCAGATGGGATCTTTAGAGCATTTTCTTCGAACCAAATTTGATCTGGATGGGAGATATTTTTTTATAACTTTCCATAAAAAGTGTCCAACTTTTGGGAGTGTCTTGAGATTCCACACTTCTTTCCACGGCTTTGAAGAAAGCTGATTTGAAGGGCTTGGATCATTGTTGTAGTGGCCTTTGTTGTCCCTGACAATATAATAACCTGATTTCACAGAATAAGTACCATGCTTGGAGAAGTACCAGACTAGGTTATCCTTAGCTTCTTTCCTCCATGAGATGGGAATGGCTGAGATGGCTTGGACATCATCATCTGAGAAAAGGTTTTGAAGGGTATTGTAGTTCCATTGACAATTGGAGGAAGATATGAGGTATTTAACCATGGATAAGGGACAATTAGGAGGTTTAGTGGACAAGACCTTAAAGGAGTTGGAAGTGGGGATCCAGTTGTCTTCCCAAATGTTGATAGATTCTCCAATGGCTACATTCCATCCCTCCATTGACAAAGACTGGACCGCACCCAAGAAGTTATGTTACTTTTTTTAGCATGTAATGGGGTTACTTTTGGGAGTAGATACCTTTAAGAATCTTCACCCGGAGTTGTCGGGCTTTTGGATCAATCTTCAGAATTGTTTGGCTAGGAGGGCCAAGTTAAAGCATTCCATATCCTTAAAACCCAGGCCACCAGAAATTTTTGAAGTCTGAAGCCTTTTCAATTTGCACCAATTAATTTTGTTTTTGCTTTCAGATTCACCCCACCGAATTCCTAATGTCTGCATTAATCAGTTGGCTGCGGGTAGATGGAAACTTGATACACAAAATGGGGAAGGTAGGGATAGCTTGTGCTACAGATTTAATCAAAATTTCCCTACCAGCAGGAGATAGAAAATTTTTTTCCAACCTTCAAGCTTTGAATTCAGTCTATCCCTAATATAAATTAGGGCTTCTCATTCAGACGATCCCCAATCAGTGGGCAGGCCCAGATATTTGGCATGATGTTCCATAGGCTTCATTCCTAAAGTCTGCATAAGTTCCTCTTTGATGTGATTCTATGTGCTTGGGGAAAAGAAGACAGATGATTTTTCGAAATTTATAGATAGGCCTGAGGCCGTGCTGAACTCACAAAGAATTCTCAGAAGGGAGTTGCAATGGTCCATGTTGGTGTGTAGAAAAAATAAGGAGTCATCTGCAAAGAGCGGATGACTGATAGGGAGACAAATTCTCTTGATTCTGATACCAGGGATGGAACCATTTGCCATGGCTTTTTTCATTTGGGATGAGAGTGCCTCAGTTGCAATAAGAAAAAGAAAAGGAGAGAGAGGGTGTCTCCCTGGCTGAGCCCTCTGCTAGGGCAAATAGAGCAGTTTAATTTTACCATTAACCATAATGTTATATTTGACAGTCTCAGTGCATTGTTTAGTCCATTGAATCCAAGTGGCACTAAAGCCCATTTTCCACTTGACTGCTTCAAGATAATCCCAACACAACACTGTCAAAGGCTTTGCTTAAGTCAAATTCAATTGCCATGGCAGCATTTTTCCCCTTCTTTTTGTGTTTCAGGTTATAATACAGTTCGTGAGCGATTATTATGTTTTCTTGAATTTGCCTCCCTTCGATAAAGGCTGACTGATTTTCAGAGATAATTTTATCCATCAAAGGCTTCAATCTGTTAGCAAGGACTTTAGAGATAACCTTGTATGAGAAGCTATGAAGGCTGATGGGTCTGAAATTTCCAACAAATTCAGGAAATTTTAATTTTAGGATAAGGATGATGTTGGTGTTGTTAAGTTCTTTGAGAAGGAAACAATTGGAGAAGGAAATCTTGACAGCTTGAGTGAAGTCTGAACCAACAGTGTTCCAATAGTGCTGATAAAGAGTCCTGGGCACCCATCTGGGCCTGGGGCTTTAAGTGGTCCCATTTGGAAAGCTACTTTTTAATTTCCTCCTCAGATACAGTGTTGCAGAGATTTGTCTTCGTGGAGGCATTGATGTTATTGTCAATAGCATTCAGCAGGGAGTTAAAATTTCTTGGTCTTGGGGCTTTGAAGAGATTCTGAAAATAGCTGGCAATAATTTGGGAAATCACAGCGGGATCCTCTTGTGGGGTTCCATAAGAGTCTTTGAGTTTGAGTATCAGGTTCCTTTGTCTCCCTTGTATAGTAGTGAGAGGGAAAAACTTTGAGTTTCTATCACGATGGTTGAGCCAGTTGATTCTTGATCTTTGGTGCCAAAATAAGCTTTCCTTTTCCCAAAGGTCATGAAGTTTAGTTAGAAGTTCTCTTCCTCAGCCATCTTGCTGTCAGAGAGTAGTTCATTTTGGAGTTCTCCAACGGCAATCTTTGTTTCAGCTATGAGGATTGAAAGGTCGGGAAATGTTATTTGCTCCATGCTTTGAGGGCCAATCTACACTTCTGAAGCTTTCTTGCAAGTGTATACATCTTGGAACCAATGACATCGCAGTCCCAGATAGAATTTGACAGTGTTTAGGCAAACTTTCCTCCATGTCGCAGTCCCAGATAGAATTTGACAGTGTTTAGGCAAACCTTCCTCCATAGTCCACATGAATTCAAACTTAAAAAGCTTTTGAATTTTCTTGAGTTGGAATTCATTATGGAGGATAATGGGACCACGATCTGAACCAATGGCTGGTTCATTGAAGACTAAAGCTTGAGGAAATAGCCCCCTCCAAGGGGCATTTGCAAGAGCTCTACCAATCCTTTCAGAGCTAGCATATCTTTGTTGCCTCTGTTGTTTCTCCTTTTGAAATGTTGGCCTTTAGCTTCTAAATCTATAAGGCCAAAATCAGTGAGTAAATTTTGGAAAGCACTGATTCTGCTATAATTTGGAACTCTCCCACCTCGTTTCTCCGAGATATGAAAGATCACATTGAAGTCTCCAATGCAGATCCATGGAAGCTTTTCTGGCTGCAAAAGATTTTAAAGTGTTCCAAACCATCTTCTTATTAGCATAAAATGGGCTTCCATAAACAAAGAAATGGCCCAAGGGGTACACTGACTTGAGACATAAGCATGTATCAGACTTTGACAAGGATAATCAATGGAAAGTTCAATATCTTCACTCCACCAAATAGAAAGCCCCCCCGCTCTTCCCATGCGATCAACAATAAAACTGTGAGCAAACTTTTGTTTCCTTCCGAGCTGATCTACTCTTTTCGAATTATTTTTATTTCTCCGTTAGAAAAACAATGGAGGGACGATGGTTGTTGATGCATTCCCTCAGCACTCAAAAGTAAGTTAAACTGTCTTTAGTTCACATATTTTCTTTATAATCTTTAATTGCTACAACAAATTAGTGGTTTCTGCAATTATAAATGGGGTTAAGTTTGTTGTTGTTGAAATCACGTTTCACGTAAAATCATAGGGATTGATCATGATATGTTGTAAATCTTTCTATATATATATATATTAATGGATGAGTATAATTTGACTCTAAACTAATTTTCGAACCAGAATTTTATGAAAATCAAGTCGAACATTTTACCAATGTGATTTGATTGGTTAGATCTTAATTTTAGATTTCGAAAATTAAGTGGATCCAATCTTGATTGAGCTCAAAATTCATGATCTTAGAAAACCCAAATAAAACCCAGTATTGCACGGGCATACAAAGTAATAGTGATTATGCAAATCTCCAATTAATCTAACACTGCCATTACAAACTTTACTGATACGCAAACAAACCCCATTATATGTATTTCTGCATGCATCCACAGATTCTCTTTCTACTCCACCAGTCAAAAAAAATCTCAGCACATTATTTGATGAGAAACTAGTTCTCTTGGCCAAGTACTTCCTTCGGATCAGCAATTTCAATTCCCACCAAAGTCTTCCAAGAGCTTCTCAATAGTCTTCCTCGATGTAACCTTATCAATCTCAAATGCTTTCATCTCGTCTCTTAGGCCTGCGTAGCACACAATGGATCCAGAATTTGTAATTAGTAGGGGTAAAATCATATTTTTAAAGTAGCTAAGGGCAAAAGTAAAAAAAAAAAAAAAAATTAGTGGGGACAAAATAATGGGACAAAAGTAAAATTTACAAAGTAAATGAGAACAAAATCAACGGTCTCTGCGTTATTTTTTCAAATCAGAGACGCACTGGGCCTTTACTCAGTCTGCCCATGATAGCAGAACCATCTAAATGAAAAATGTACATTTGCTTAGAAGTGGGTATGCATTGATAGATCACGCGGACTAGTTTTGTTCATAAATGTAACGCCATAAGGAAGTCATCAGAATGCATATGTCAATGTATCTGCCAAATCACTTTTCTTTTCTTTTTCTTTTCTTTTTTTTTTTTTTTTTTTTGATTTTTTTTGTATTCAACGAAATATATACTACGGAGAAAGTGTACTGGCCAATCTCATTTTACGTTCCAAGCATTCGATACCTCTATGTTAAACCCTTTTATCCAAAACATCAAGGCAAGCTGACTAATGTTTAACCCGCTAATTCTATCAATCCGATATTTAAGAGAGAATCATCAATTCTGTGCAGTGAGCATCATTTAATTTATGAACTACATGAGGTGTACCCCTAAAATTATGTGCATCTTATCAGCAACAAACTGTAATTCAGCGGTGGCAGTATAAAGCACATGAATTCAGTAGATCGAACTATGCTTTCGTTCACTCAGTTCCATCAGAGGATGGTAATCAGACCATAATATTGTGGCAAGCATGCACCAACAATAGGATTTGTTTACTAAATATGGATTCTAACATTCATAATACATTAAAGAAAAAAGAAATCTGACCTGGTAGATTCTGAACCCTAAGTGGCAGTTGGGAAGAATTTGAATTGAAGAAATCAAGCAGACATTTCATAAGCTCCGCAGATTCAACAGAGACCAGGATCTCTCTCTAAATTACAACAGCAAGATGGAAGCAGTCAGAATATTGACGTATCTATAATGAATAGAAGAAACCTCTACTAATGGTCAAAACCATATCATCAGAACTTGGGATTGTGCATGTTTGTGACTTGAAATGCTGTGAGTGGGATCCAAGACTCGGGTCATCCAGAAAAATCTTAGGCCTTCTTGTTATGGTTTCAGAAATGTATTGAAAACATGATTTCATTAAGTGTTATGAAAACTGATTTGTGATTCAAAAAATGTGTTTTGTGGTTATAATAGGAAATTGGGTTTAAAACAGAATGTAAAAAAATAAAACGTATAGAATATAAAAAAATTATATGCATAGAAATGCAAAAAACAAAAGCGCATATATATGTCTATAATTCAAAGGGCAAATGTATGCACGCAAATTTGGTCTTAACACCACCAAAAATATCATTTGGATGGACTCATATACATTGTAATCTTAGGACAACACAAGACCTTAATTTCTATACAAGTTGAACAGAACGTTACATTGGTCTCCATTGTTTTATTTGAATATCAGTACTATTATTTTAATCATGTGAGTTGTGAGGATAGGTAATATGTCATCATAATCACACTGAATTTGGCATGGATGGCATATCAAGATTATATGCATGTACTTCTGCAATTCATTACACTCCGAGTATCATAGATCAAAAAATGGCCCATTGGTAATGACTGATGACAATATTTGCATTTCTTTACATAGAAAATAAGTTGAAAAAATAATTAATAGACCTGGTGCTCTTATTATGTCTAATCCAAAAGATTGTAATATACATTCTAAAGCCCAGTTGTTAGCTAACACTGAAGATCAATGCACACAACAGTTAACATGAAGTGAAAAAAATCCATTGATCACACACTGGAGAGAGAGAGAGAGAGAGAGAGAGAGAGAGAGAGAGAGAGAGAGAGAGAGAGAGGGGTACAAAAAAGAGTTTCTCCAAACCTTGAAGTTCTTCTGAGAATCATAATAACCAGAAACAATCATCAGCAGCCGAAGTTTCTCAAATTCTGGATTTCCAAAAGAAAAGGCATAATAAAAGAAGTCACTTCAAAATGAAAAGCCAAATGTCCAAGTAAGAGATCACAGAATGCAAACAGGAAAAAAGAAGATTGACAAAATTGTACCAACCACTTGGAATTTATGATCATACAAGATCTCTAAAATAAGTAATACATCACAACAGTGAAGATTCAACTTATGAAAAGCATTACTTTCAGGTGCCATTCATAAAAGATTGAAAAGAATAAATAGGAGAAAGAACGAAAGAGCATGCTAGCTCTTTATCGGTGATATCCATTGTATTATATATAAAATACTAACCACAGCACATATGCTTATATTGAGTTAATTAATCTTGTCTGGTGATAAACAAAAGAGCTGAAAGAGTATACATAAGAAAGACTTTGTTCGTGATTGGCTTGTAGATTTTTCCATATTTTTGTGTAATGTTAATCTTGTTTATTGGAAAGAAAAAATAAAGCCAGGTTTTTGCAGACAACAATGGAAAGCACAACTTAAATGTAGCTTGTGCACAGCAGCAAGCTAGAAGCTGCTCCCAATAAGTGATGCAACGGCAGAGTACCGCACATATGTTTTGAAGGAAAATGAGTGTGATCCATAGCAACAAAAAAAAACAACAATACAGTAAAATAGAAAAAGGAAACTAGGAGAAGGCCTGAATGGTGATGATATAAACAACCATGATGTAATGTTAGAATAGTATCATTGCTGTGTCCATCTACATATCTCGAAATTTAATACGAAATATGATTGATATTTCACTCACTCCGGAAATGGGTGATCTCTTTTACTGAAGTATCACCATGAGCCAGAAGTTGACCAACTGAAATGCCAATAGAACTCATCCCAATATGCGACACCATCAATCTTGAACCAGTACTGTCCGGTTTACCTAAGTAAACAATTTTCACATCAACCGAGTGCATAAAAAAGCAAGCAGCATACAAGCATATATATCTAGCTGGAATAGCAGTTCATGAAAATGCATAACATACTTTGTAAGCAAAGGAAATCAACCACTGGGATAAATTATTTTCACCAAGTAAACCTGTAGAGATAATATTTGTCCATGGCATAAAGCAGAAGCTCAACAGAGGGAAACCTATCCTCACAATATCTGATTTACTTGTGTCTGATGATATAAAATGCACATGAAGGTAACTATGAGAAAACATTATAAGGGCGGCCCTTCAAAACCTTTATGTCCGCGGGTCACTCTTGAATGAGAGAGATGATAACTCTTATTGGTATAATTCAGTTTGCTTTTTAGTGTCAAGGGTATTCACTAACATCAAAGTTGCTTGACATGTGCTGTCTTACTGGTTTGTGAGTTTTATTTTGGGCAGGGTATTCTGATAATTTCAAGTATTGCTGGATGCAGGCTTTCTTATTGGTTTGCCTTTATTTTGGTTAAAGTATCATAGATTTTCACATATTGAAGTGGTAATCCTAAATAGAGGAACAGAAATTCAGCAGCTTACTAATATATTTCCATCTTTTTGTCCTGTATAGTGGAGTTCTAAGAATTCGTGAGAAGCTCAGGAAGAATGCATAATCCAACTAGGCTTATTGATAAATAACCAATTTACTATTTTGAAGTGACTGTGTACAACCGCAGAACAGCTCCAATTTCTTCGCTTGAACTCTACTCTACATCCCCAATCAACTAACCTTTCTCCTATTCCTTTTGCCTAAAATGTTCAATATTCCAAACCTCAATTGGTTCCTGCCTAAAATTTCCAACAACTAACACTGACAGGCGAACCTGATAGTCTAAGCATTGGAATTGCTCTCTAATTTGAATAACCATGTTATCTTCACAGGGTCATTTAACATATGATTGATGTTATCCAGTTTTGTCACCCTTCATGTATGGAAGATTAGACTTCCTCCAATCATATTTTGCCACACGTCATTTTTCTATATTACTTCAACACCAGCTTTTGATTATTTTTATTTTTTTTTGGGTGGAACTGTTTCAGAACTCCAAATGCCCCCCCCCCCCCGGCATGATTCCATGGACTTCAATGTCATGGATGGAAGAGATAAACAAAATTAGACAATGTGTTGAAATACAGAAGCTTGCATCAAAAACTAAAAAGTAAGGACAAGTTCAGACCTACTCTTGTCCACTTTTTGAAATCCTTCCGCAAGATATCCCCTACTCTGAGGCTGGATACGTCATATATTTTATATCTCACTGCCAAAATGGTAATTATGTCTTCAAAACAGGTCCTATAATCAATTCTGACAATGAATTCAAACTTGAAAGGAAACTTATTAATTCAGTAATGTTCAAAAACATACAGATCTGGTAAAGGCCATTGCATCCAAATCGACCAGCCCCTTTAATCAGTAATGTGGCCATGTACTTATCCTTGGAAGTACACTGAGGGTTAGTCAAGTTTCCAGTATCCAAGAGTATGCCTGCTAACTGCATGTTAATATAAAGAGAAGGAAAGCTCAAATTTGCCAAATATTTTGACAAGTAAAGAAAAAAGAATAAGAAAAAGATTAAAAAAAAAATCAGAAGTACATATATCACAGGCCAAATAGCAGGAACAAAGGTCGAACTGAGCAGAGGCTGTTTTACAAAATCATGATGGAAGGTTCTTTGGCAGGCCAAAAGGAGAAAATGAGAAGTAAATAAAGACAAAAGGACTTTTAGACTAGGAGAGCAATATACAAACACGAGCTCTAACTATGAGAACACTGATGAAGGACAAGTTCCCAGGCCACTATCATGCAAGTAGAGCGCCTCCCCCCCTTTTGGTTGGCCTTCAACATTATCCTATTCTTAAGATGCAGTCTCTAACAAACTTATGCAGAACAAGTGCAATGAACACACTTCTACAAGATACCCACCAACATTGAAATCGGGTAGCTAGGTTTAGAACTGCATCACAAAAATTTCAAGAAAGCTTGAAACACTTCAGAAAATTCTCTAAATCATCCCCCCTGTCGAATCTGAAGCATTGCAAGGGTTTACAAAAACCTTAATTTCTCCAAATCCAGTAGGATTTCACCTTTAAAATTTCGAAACTAAGAGCTTCGACACCTAAAACCTATTCAATATCACCTAAAAAAGGAAATTATATATTAATATCCAATAACATAACTTGAACTGAAACTCGAATCATGGCTAACCATTACAGACCATTCCAAGATACTATAAAATTACCAAATTACTCTGACAGAAACTAAATACCTGAGCACTTAAACCTAAAAATAAGCACAAGGTAAGCGTCACACCATTAAAATTCAAAATTATACGAGTATTCCATTGCTTCCGTTTAACTTTTCTTATTATCCATATAGATTGCATAATACAACAAAACACAACTCAACTCAACAAAGCCGTGGTCCCAAACTCAATGGGGTCATTCATTTATATGGATTGCATTATAATCTAAAAAAATGTAAAAACAAGACACTACTTAGACTAACTATGCAGGGTTCTAAGGGGATTTCACCTTGAAAAGACAAAGTAATTACAGATGCTGGTGCTTCTTAAATATATTTCTCCGAGCTTTAATGGCCTCTATCAAATAAATCACTAATCTGAAACTATTTAACTGAGAGGTCCTATCTATACCATTATAAAGCAAACACTAAGGTCATTTGGTGAAGCATTTTTATTTGGATCCTTAAACTTCCTATAACTATCTATAACTTCAATGTACTGAAAAGTATATTTTTTATAACTACCACCAAATTAATTAATTTCACCTATTTATAATTATATCTGCCTTAAATACCCTTTAACTACCCTCTAATTTTGTAAATTTTCTATTTTTCTTTAAATGCTCCTTTATTAGGTATTATTTACTTAAATAACCTTAGCTGCTTACTATATACTATTTGAGTCCATTTGGTGAAGCCTCCCCCCTCCTTCCTATAATATCCTTCCCTATAACTATCTATAACTTCAATGTACTAAAAGTAAATTTTTATAACTACCACATAATTAAGTAATTTTACCTATTTATATTTTTGGCTTGCTTAAATGCCCTTTAACTACCCACTAATTTTGTAATTTCTTTATTTTTTTTAAATGCTCATTAATTAGGTATTATTTACCTAAATAACCATAACTACTTATTATTTACTATTTGAGTCACCTTTGTTTTATATATATATATATATATATATATTTATATTAATTAAAATAAAAATCATGCACATAGCGTGTGCCTACTTCTAGTTTGCACACAGGTTTAAGATTCTGCTAAATGTTCTGGAAGGGAAGAAAGGCAAGAATCATTAAGCATTACAGTAAGCTTAGCCGACCAACTAGGTCTTGGATACTTTGAGAGAGAGAGAGAGAGAGAGAGAGCACAAAGCAGTAAAACATAAAAGCAGTAAAAAAATGAAAAAGTTAAAATATTGGGAATTTGGCAGTTTAGAAGCACTAGGTACCAGAAGTCGACTGATTCCTTGCCCAGCCAATAGTTCAGGTGAAACCATTGCAAACTTTTCAGCAATAAGTGCACAGCATGAGCAATCCTGCAGTCAAGAACAAGTATATTCATCTGACTGATTGAAAAATTAGAAGACGGGTAATTGTAAATTATGAATATTAAGTATCTGCCTGTGATGTGTTCAAATATGGATGGAACCGGTATTGTAAATTATACTAAGTGTGCCCTTTCAGGGGGAAATTTCACTTCATTTCAGTCCTTACAGGTAAATATCACATGCTAGACCTCCATTTCCTTTACTCAAGTCATGCTTTTTCTAATTGTAGGAAACATGGGGAAGATTTTACAATTAAGACGAATTTTCAAACCTATCTGCAAGTTGCAACCTTCAGTTCTCAAAATAGAGTTTTGAGTGGCACTTCTTTTTTCATTTTATTCCACACACAGATTGAACTAGGTCCTGGTAGACGAAAGAATTATTTTTCCTTTCCATAGGGACGAGGAGATTGGCTCTAGCCATAAGAAGAATGATTGGCTTGTACAACTT
This sequence comes from Sideroxylon spinosum, assembly GCA_003260245.2. NCBI lineage: Eukaryota > Viridiplantae > Streptophyta > Magnoliopsida > Ericales > Sapotaceae > Sideroxylon > Sideroxylon spinosum. Next base: position 11,470,513 of record QLOD02000033.1, read on the forward strand.
ACTTCTTGGCAATTACGCACTAAAAGCTAAATTTTAATCAGTAAGTGAGTTTGATAACAGACAATAAGTACCACTTGATAAACAAAACATTAAAAAATGGGGTAAATTTTCCAGTCAAGAGATCTTCACTCGTCCCTTTAATATACAACGGTGATTTGTTATTTTAAAATTTTATTCCAACTAGCTGATGTGCCCTCTAATTAGTCGCCCTATCTTATGGTGATTTCTCTCTGTCACCTGTTCCTTCTCCACACCCAGCTTTCACCGTCTCTCAGTTCAGTTATCCTCTACACCCCTGAATATCCTCCTCTAAAGGAGCCTCCTTGATGAAATTAAGTTAACCCTCTCTCTGTTGATGCCAAGTAATACAACAAGTTTGATCTGATCAAACCACAATCTTGCAGCATTAGAGCTTATATAAGAGGGTCATTGATGTTCTTAACCTGCATCAGTGCAGTCAACCATGGTACTGGTTCTATTCATTTATTTATTTTTGTTGTCCCTTCAAATATGTAGTGTTATGGGATGGAGTTGGTGTTGTTCTCCAAGAAACATTTGGAGAGAAACTAATGAGTTTGCACTATCTATTGAATAGATGAGCAAGTAAAATTGGTTTTGGTTGCTTTGATTGAAGGCTGACCCCCACAATAGCCAAGACACCTAATTCATACAAAGGAAAAATCTATCTTACAGTGTTTAGAGACTTAATTCACGAATATTCATAGTTGTAGTTGTTAACTTCATTTTTATGTTTTACTATATTTTGGTAATTTCAAGTTTTACAGGACATGGACTACAAGATGTATCCATGGGTAATTTTGAATGAAGTGATGATATTTGGTCACTATATGCAATTTTTGTTTTTTAAGTCTAGAGAAGACTTAAAGTCATTTTGTCAAAGTCATGTTGGTCATAGTCAAACTATTCGACCAATGATATCAATAACACTGCATAACCCATATTTCAGCCAGAATCCCTACAAAACCTTTTCCAGTACCATTTGGCTTCAATTCTACAAAGGAATATCTTAAAATGTTGTTGCCCAAAAAACTACAGTTAAGCTTTCCAAAACCAAATCACAGCCTTCACTTAAATTGAAAAACAATGTTACCTAGAATTTCATAATTTGTCCTACATTACCAACAAAATAAAAATAAAAATAAAAATATGCAGAATGAACACAGTGCCAATAACATTTCATCACGGGATATAATGAAATATCAAAATTATGTTGCAGAAAGACCCACTAATATCTAAAAGTTCATAATTTTTCAGCCTGTAAGAACTGCTAAAAAACTTCCCACATGAATTAAGAAGCCCATCCCCTCCTCATGATGCAGCTAATGAACTATAATTACAATTGAGTAGATTATCAGAAAAACCCAAAACATTTTAATGTTGTGTTATTATTGTTGTACCTGTCCCACAGTAATAGTCTGAACCCAAGGATATGCAGGATCCCCCTGCACAATGGAAGGAAAAAAACACTTGAATATATATTTCCTTATCTTGAAGTTGTCTGAATTCAAGAAAGATTAATGAACATTCAACCATAACGAGCAAGATAAATACACCTTTCTGCAATTGAAGATTTCCACCAAGGCCTCTTTTAGTGCCTGTACCAGGTAGCAGTTGCAAATGTTTATCATCTCCAATTGCCAATGGTGAAAATCAAGAAAAATTTCTATTACCTCTTGTTTGGCAGAAAGCCTATCCCCATTTAGTAAAACTACCTTAAGACTTCCAAATAGATCATAATATGACAGATCAATCTGCTTAACATTCAACATTTAGAAAAGGAGTTTTAGTTTTGACAGGTAAACAAATTTAAGCTAAAATTTCAGGTCACATAAAGAAAGAAGAGAGAGTTCCTATTCTAGACATAAAGCCACATGGGAGATCTCTAACAGATTAGTTATAGAATGTAGAAAGCAGGCAAAGCAGGGGAGGGAAGCAAGTTTTCATACTTTGAGATACTGTTTCTGAGTATGGCATAATCAAATTAAATGATCCAACCCGCATTTTTTTTGTTTTTTTTGAAAGGTAATGATCCAACCCTTTTCTCAACATTTTCTTCTAATATTTTGTGTATCTGGGGTTTTCTAAAGAAGCATAATCACCCTTGTTTCATAAAAAGTCGCCTATACTATGATAATTTGGCTGACAAAATTTCTATCTTAAGTCCTTTTCTTTTCACTTTGGTTATGGATGAGCTTACCAAACATAGTCAAGATGACATTCATTAGCATACGTTGTTTGCAGATCATATTGTATGATAGATAAGACTAGGCCTATGGTTTAAGTTAAAACTTTAGATGCACACTTTAAAGTTCAAAGGTTTTAAAGTAAGTAGGACTAAAACATAATATATATGCATTGCAAGTTCAGTAAAATTGAAAGTATGAATATAGAGAGTATGAAAATTGAGGATCAAAAAGTGCCAAAAAGTTATCATTTTTTGAATTTTGGATCAATATTCATGCAAATTGAGGGGTTGAAGAAGATTTTATCCATAAAATTTGAGCAAGATGGTTAAATGGATAAGTGCCTCAAATGTTTTTGTCTGACCATAGAACATGTATCGAGCTTAGAAAAAATTTATAGGACAACTACAACGCCAAACTATGTCTTGTGGTACCAAGTGCTGAGCCATAAAGAAAGTAAAAAGAATGGATACAAGTATTTAACAAGAAAACCCTTCACAACCAGGTAAAGAAATTGCAAGTCACGGAGAGCAAAATTTTCACTATACACAACTTGGTTACAAAGCTTTGGACCACAATAACATTCAAAAACTATATCCTCAAGTCCCTTGTACACAACGATCAAAGTGAACCACCTTCACCGCCACGTGATGAAAAACTACACACCTTCATCAACACATGATAAAGATTGCAAACAAGCCTTTAAATGCTCACTCACAATTGTTAAGTTTTCTCTTTTATAGCTAAGTGTAGAAATAGACTAATCTTCAAGCACGAACTCCTACAAGTTTTCTTTCTACTTCTCTCTATATAAAACCCCATAAACGACATTCCTATATGTAGGAAACAAAGCCCCGGCCATATCCGGATTCCCAAAACCAAATTTTCAAAAAAAGAGTTCTCGCTGCTTGCTAGGGCGAGCTATCCAGTGACTTGCAAAGCTTCAAAAGCATCTTGGAATATTTCGTAGAGGAGCCAGCGACCAATCCAACAAGTTGAGAACCTTGAAAACATCTGGCAGTATTTTCTAGTTGATCCAGCAAGGCATCTAGCAACAGCCAATTTTGCTACTAAATTTGTTATTTTGTGTTGCTCTAATTGCTTCTCTGAGCTAGTTTGCTCTTCCAAACCTAGACCTAAGGCACATTAACCTATGTCTAGGTGTACAAGACTTGGAATAAATTAGTAAAGTTTCCAACTACATAGAAAACTTCATAATACACAACAATTCCTAATCTCTCTATCTAAAAACAATAGCACTAGAGTTGCTTAAATAGATTTTTCCATGACAATTAACCATCCGAGTACCAACACAAGAATTAAACCCAATAGCTCTCATAAGATGAGTGTGACAAAAATAAGGATGCTAAGATGGATGTATGACGTATGGAATACAAGAAAATATAAAATAACAAAATGAATATATCTGAAACAAAATGGAGATAGAACCAATAGAAAAAATCGAGAGAAGATAATTTAAAATGATTTGGTCATGTCCAACGTAGATCTATAAATGTACCCGTGTGAAAAAAGTGATTGGATAGCAGAATGTGTATAAATGAACGCAAACCTTAAATTACATAAACTGAAATTATGAAAAGAAGACAAAATTTCAAATAATCTCATGGAAAACATAACCTTTGGTAGAAATGGATGGAGAAAATGATTCATATAGCCAATCCCAACTAGTTTGGGATTGACGCTTTTGTTGCGTTAAGTTGTAATTTCTAGAAAAATATAAAATTTCCAAAATACCCTTGACTTTTGAAATATTAAGAAACATATGTAACAGTAGAATAATATCCAGTATAAACAATTATAAAATAAGACAATTAAATTTAGAAAATTGATTGCCCACGGTTCTAATAGGCCTTTGCTTGAAATCATGCCAATTTAAAGTTCTTCTCTTTGATTTTACTTTTCCTTGAGTCTTGTGCAGACTGCATCATCTGTGGTGCTCTCTCGGATGGACTACAAAGGACTAGACAGGATACGATGCAGAGAGGCCACAAGCAACAATGGCATAGCAGTAAGTGAGTATGTTAAGGCTTGTAAAGGCTTCAAAGGCAGCATTGCAAAAGAAGATGATGATGGAAGCTTAGTATTGATTCCTGAGAGGAAGTTTGAAGGCTTAACGGACATTGATTTGGTAAGCCAAAGGAGCACAAATGGGGCTTGAGATCATGCGCATTAAGGTGCAGCCAGAAATACAGCTGCGCAGCAGGTACAGAGGGGCTCCTAGCACAGTCACCCAAGTTCAATCATTAAAAGAAGGAGATGGGGCTCTTCAAGTTGCATTGCTCTCAAGTCTGGTGATGATGCATGAGGATATTATTGGTACTGTTGCATGGCAGTGATGAGGCCCAGAGCTTCAATTGAGAGGACATTGAGTGGTGACCCTGGTGGGTATGGTCACCTGCCCATGCTGGTGTTTGAGGTTAACATTGAAGGAAGTTGGCAATGGTCAGGGTGGTAGCTAAAAGATGGTATTCTGACTTTCTCATAGTCTGATATATTGGTGATGAGTGCTTTGATAGGCAAAAAGACGCTAGTGATTACTTCAATCGTTTGGTGCCGCAGCCATTATGATGGGTCGGTAGCGGATTGAAACAAGGCAGATGTGATTTTGTGGATTCAGAGAGAGAGCAACTTAAAATGATAGCAAAGGAGGTAAATGACCATTTTTTAAGCAACGAGTAGTTAGTTATGTGCCTTTTTGCAAAACCTCACAAGGTCCAAGTAACGTTTTCTCGTATTGTTTTGCAATATCTCTTCTCTAGTACTCAAACATAATGGATAAATAGTCCTTATTCTCCTGGGTATATTAGTCAGGTCAGGATGACTGATCAAGTTATTTTTTGCCACCTTTCGCACGCAACATGCATTACTCAACAGGATTGACAAAGAGATCAACATATAGTCTCAATTTCAAATATTCAAATCAAACATACCTCATCAACAAAAATCAGTGATGATTGATCAATATGACATGAATCAAGTAACCATTTAAGCTCAGCACGAGAGTTGAGATCTGCCCTCTTCATATTGATGATAGGCACAGTGCATAATTGACTGCTTCTTAATGTTTCACTTAAGTAGAAGGCATACATAATAGTTGAAGCAACAGATCCAACATCTATAAATAGCCAAGAAAAAAATTAAAGATTAAATATGAAACCCCGAACATTGGCATTTAAAGAAAAAGTACAATGAGAGAGAGGGGAAAAAAAGGGCAGATGAAGAAGTAATATTATACACATTTTTTTCCGTTTCTTGTCTTTTTATTTCTCTCTTGAACTCATATCCATTTAGTTGACGTTTTAGGTTAAAATTATATGCTACTACATGATAACAAGATCCCTGCAATTACACTGGAAGTGGCTTGAGTCAAATGATTTAGCAGTCAGTTTTTTTTTATTATTTTGTTATTTTTGTTTTCCAACAGTACTTAAAAATCAAAGTTTAATGTTAGATAGTAGATTATTAGAAAAATAAAATTGTCACCGTTGAAGGACTTTAATAACTACTAATAGAACATGCACTAATAAGTGTGTGCAGAGACGAAGCCAAGAAATTTTATCCCTAGAGGCCAAAAATAGTTAACAAAAATGCCACAGAAAATTTAATAACACTTCTAATTAAAAATGTGTGCTCTAACATTGCAATCGAAATTAACATTTTTTTGTTTTGCATGAATTAACTTGTGTTTTTTATTTTTCTTCTTTATTTTATGTTTCCCAATTTCTTAGATATTATTAAATATCGAGTTGTAATAACAGGTTTAAAATTTTAATATTTAGAAGAAAAATATTTCTATAAACTTAAATTTCAAGGGCCATTTAAATTTTAGACTATTCTTTTTCTTTTTAGTTTTCTTTATCATTAAAAAGAAGTAATGGATTAGGTTATGTACTGATAATAAAATTAGTTGGGCTGTCAAATTTGGACTATTCAAATTTAAGGAAGGTTAATCCATAGTCTAAATTTTTTATCCAAAAATTTATAAGTACTGGTGGTATTTTTTAATTTTTTTAATTTTTTTAATTTTTAATTATTTTATTACTATTATTATTTTTTTGGGCCCCGGGGGGGGGACACCATAGCATACAAAATAAAAATTTATGTGCATGAGTGGCACTTTTCCCAAACTCGTGGCCCTGCTCGCTTTCGTTACTAAGTGTGTGGACATCGAGATAAAGACAATGTTGGGCATAATGAGAAAATGTTTCTTATTGATAAATCAACAAATCATAGTTTTTTGCTTATTATAAACTACATGCAACTATAGTATCAGGATACAAGCCAAATGTGCTGTTTGAGAAGACGACATGAGTTGATCCTCCATTTCAGGATGTACTCAAGACATTAGAACATAAGCATAATAATGCTGCTTGTAATCTGGAAATTTGAAAATAAATAAATATAATTTTGACACCAATACAATTTGAAACAGTTACGCAAGTTCAGGCAATAAGCATATCTCTAATTTCTACCTTAGCAAGAACATAGTCTACTACTTAATCAACACAATATGGTGGTCCAAACTGCCTGATTATATATTTCAACTTTTCCATTTTTTTTTGATATCAAATCGTGGAGGTAAATAAATAACTGGTTCCATATTCATTTGCCGGGTGGTATGGAACGTGATAATACTAAACACTTTCCTGAAGTGTCGCGATGGGTATTTTATTCTAAATTTTTCTGAGGGATATTTTGGCAATTTCAGACTTCTAACTTGTAGCCCTAATTTTATGGAACTAGCGAGACTTTGTTTTTTTTGCCTCTGAAGATAGCGGAACCACATTGACTCTGACAGCATAACAGTTCTTGGGTGAACTGCATAAAACCTTGTGTTTTTTTGCATGTGATTTTTTCTTTCTTGCCACTGCTTACTGATTTAAATTAGAGTTTATTTCCCAACATCATCCATATGGCATCTAACATGATTTCTGAAAATTCTACTAGAAATTAATTAGTGTCTATAGCATTGAATGCAAGACAACAAATATAATACTGAAGATAGCTGCATATCTATTCATGAAACAAGAAGAAATGGGAAAAAAAAAAGTTGAAAAGAAAAAAAATGACGCAGAGGTTCTAAATTAAGTAAAGTTGCAAGTGAAAAGGGAATCACCAGCGATATCTTGTCCCATAACAACATGCAAGAATTTTCCTGGGACGCCAGCATTAACATCATCCCTTCTTGCTTTAAGATACAAATTGAGCAGGTTAATGCTATCACAAGATTCCACAATTTCCATCTGTGGTGAGTGCCCAATATAAAATGATGCGGCAGATGGAGGAAGTGGAATTTTAGAAAGATTTGTTGTGCTCTTGTTCACACTATATGATCTTTCAAAAATGGGTTTTGCTGGAAAAGCCAGGATACGGCAATCTTCAATTGTTTCAGAGGCTGTCTGGCTAGACTCTTTTATCAAACCATTTTCTTCCGCAAATTCAACGTTCACATCTGACTGTATAATGGGGGGTGAAGATGATGTTGTTTTGGAGATTTTTGACCATCTCCCAGAAAAAGACCGCCTGCGGGGTTCTAAAATGAGGGATGCAGGTGAATCTTTAGAATGACTGTCAGTGACCTTCTCAGATTCCATTACAATGCTTCTGGAACCTCTGTCGCCAATATCTGATGCTGATCGAGAAATGTTCGGGCTAGTAACCTTTCCAAGGGAGTCAAATGTATCAGGTCTGTTCAGCAAAGCCAGATCACCTCTTCTCATACCATCAAAGATTGGATTATCACGTGTGCGGACGTATGATTCCTGAAAATCAAATGAAAACTGTGTGTAAACAAATTGATAAAATAGCAGAAGCAAACTAATAGCAAGGACGTGATTATACCCACTTTTTGCCACTGCAATCTATGATATAGAAATAGTTGATACGAGAGTCATGCAATAGACCATCGATATATTTTACATGGTCAGGTGATATCAGAATATCAATACTAATTTCAAAAGAAAAAGGCAATCCCTTTCAACCACCAATATGATGATCTCAAGCACACTATCCAACCACTTACCTATGGAATTGCAACAGAATTTATGCATAGGAATGAACATTAATGTTTGGAGATATGTAAATGGATAATGACCAAACTGTTTGTGAGATACGATTTACCTGCTGATTGTTCGGCATTGAAGTGGAGGAAAAGTTGGTGGTGGAAACGAGAAGAGGGAATTGGAGAAAGCGAACGTGGAGAGAATTTTGGGGGAAGGACAAGACGGCAGACTCCAAAAGAGAACAAACAGAAACCATATTCTAGATGGATTTCTCCTCCTCTTCTTCTTCTCCGGCTTTGTGAACTCCGCCATTGGAGAACTGTTGTCTTCTGCTCGCCTCATTTCGAACGAACGCTTGCTCTGGCATTTACCGCCTCTTTAGCTACGCGGGGCTGGAACCTGGGCTTCCTCGCCCGTGTAGCGGACCAATGGCATGATTTTTTTTTTTTTTTTCTGTTAATAGCAAAAAATTATTTAGGGAATGCTTTTGCCCCAGCTTAAAATGGGAAACGTAAAATGAAAGGGAGATCCATATTGTGGCTCCGATTGAGTAAAATTAAAAATATATATACATATAAAAACCTCTAAATTTTTATAACACGAAATTATAAAATTTAAAATTTTTACTAATTATATAAAATATAAGACACTAATTTTTATAAGGTTATACAACTTCTTGAAACTCCAAAAAAAACTCTGACTCGTTTGTGTAATGGTGTTATTTCTTTTTTAGTTTCATTATTTTTTTTTTTTTTTTATGTTTTTGTTGTCGTTTCTTTTTATGAAATAGAAACTAAAAATGTGTTTAAAACTATGATTTGGTTTGCAGTAAATAATTTTTATTTTAATAAAATATTTAATTTCATTATTTTTAAAAAAAATAAAATATATTTTGTATTAATTTAATTATTGAACTTTATTTGATTAAATTAAGTTCTTCTTAATTTAGTTAAATAATTAATTATATTATTTATTAAAATAATTTGATAAAATATATCTCATATTGAATTAAATTAAATTAAATTAATTGAATAAACTAATCGTTTCATTTTAATTATTTGTTAAACATATTTTAATAAATATATTTCATATTAATGTAATTAATTGAACTAATAATTTAAATTAGATTAAAATAATTATATTATTTATAAAAAAATAATTTTAGTTTAATAAAATATTTGAGTATTCATTTTAATACAATACAATAAAAATAGATAAAGTGTAACAAAATATTTATAATAGAAAAAAAGAAGAGAGTCAATATGTTTTGTTTATGTTTTTATTTAAATTTATTTTTTTTAAAAAATAAAAAATTAAACAAATTTAATAAAAAGCTTTTTGTTGCCAATTTTTAAATATTTGTGAACATAAATAAATATTTAATAAATATAAATATTATCAAACAAAGCTATAGGATTTTAACACAAAGCACGAGCAAGGAAACTTTTTATCATTATTGAGAGGGTAGAAAATGAAGAAAAAATTTATTCATTTTAAAATATTTGTCAAAATATAATTAATAAAAATGTAAACTTAAAAATGTATTTTCATATTGTGCTTTATGCTTAAGTGATATAAATGAGAAAACGTAATATGAAATTATATTTTCATTCAACCAAAAAAAAATGTAATATAAATTTATTTCTTCATTTAACTCAAAAAAATGTAATATCATATTATGTGTTCATTATTATCAGATTCGAAATAAATTATCTCATATCAACTTTCTCACATAAGTCAAATAGTCCACCCACACTAAAGGCACCTATATATCTCACATACTCCTTTCAGTTTCCTCCTTTGTCTTACTAATTAGTGAATGTCTGTACAAAGCACAGGTCATCTAAAACCCCTCCATTTCATGTCACGTTTATAACTATCAAATCAATTGATATATTTTATTATATAAATTTGAATTTCAAATTTCAAAATTTGAAAAATATGACAGCAATGACATGATAAAATTTGATAATTAGGACAAATATCAAATCATGAGTTGTGTTTTATTATATAAATGTATAATCAGTGTCTACTAATTGGCAACTTATAGTCTAATTAAATATTTTTCATCACATGACAAAATTGTCCTAATATAAAATGATTTCCTTATCCTCTATATTTACTACAAATAACCTATACAAATAATATCAACAATCATTTGTTGAAATAATTATTCGACAATCACTTGTTGAGATAAATTTTCGACAAATAAACAAAATATTTCGATAATCAGTTACTGAATAAATTAAAAAAATTCAATAGATACTTACTGAAAAATCAAACGATTTCAACAATTAATTGCTAAAATAAACTTTCAACGCTTTCACATCAAAATAAACAAAATATTTTAACAACTAGTTACTACAAAAAATGAAAACATTTCAATTAGCTTTTACCGTTTTGATCAATGGATTTTTTTGAATTTTAGATGCAATTTCTGAGTTGCGTGGAGAAATTATTGGATTGTTTAGAGAAAGTATAGAATGTAGAAATTAACTGAGATGCGAGAAGATAAAATAAGGGTGTGAATAGTGACACTCTATATGATATCATTATCTTATTTTATCTTAATACTATATAAAACGATTAATAGGTAAAAAGCTTTTTAAATAAAAATTTCCTTATAACAAAATATATATAAAGTCACAATTTAATATATATTATGATATTAATATTATTATTTGATACTGCATGGATCGAAAAAATATACAACTCGTTACAACACAAATATATACACACATATTTTATAAAAAGATAAATAATTAAAAACTTTTTTGGACAAAAATATCTTCATAAAAACCACAAATATCCATAAGTCACAATTTAATACATATTGTGACATTAATATTATTATTTAATGCTACTTGGATTGAAAAAATATTATTATAAAAATAAAAATAAAAACCTACAAATCAATGAATTATACATATTAATATTACCACTTAATACTATTTACTAAAACATTCCAGTTTGTCTACGCTTTTCAGTATTTGAAAAATCCAATTAATATTGATTATTATGCTACCTCTATTATTTTATATGTAAATAAAATAAAATAAAAAATTATTTTTACTAATATACTATTTTTATACTAATTTGTTATGCATCAATTCTTATTTAATTTATTATGTAAGTAAATTAATATTTTTATTCTTAAAGTAATATTTTGAGAAATATTAATGTTTTATTCTAAAAGTATAATTCAATAAAAAAAAACTAATTAAAAACTAATTAAATATCAAATATTAATTAGGCTCGAGAGTAGTTTTTTTTTAATATTCTAATTTTAAATCTAAATTAGTCATATTATATTTTTTAATATTCTAATTTTAAATCTAAATTAGTCATATTAACTGTATTTGTTTTGTTTTATAAAGCATATATGGTTAATGATAATGATGTTTTCTATTTGAGTTATTTTTATAAAAATAATTAAAATTTTATATTCATCTTTATATTTTTTTATTTTTAGAAATATTTAAACAAAATTAGTTTTTGCTGAGTGATTTTTATTTTAAATTTTAATTTTAATTTTAAATTGATAAGATTGACTATACATATATAATAAAACATAATAAATTTTAAAAATATTCCTCTTACAAACTAAAGTCCAAAGACTAACATTGAGTTTCATTCTTTAATGAATAGCTCAAATCATTTATAAACCAAAACTTCCCCTCAAACTCCCACACAATTTCTGGGTCACTTCATGTTTATATTCACCACTGAATGATGATATCCAAAAAATTGTATTGAAAAAGATAAAATTTTTGCTTTTTGGTATTATGTTGCTTAGGTAGAATGGAGAGAGTATACAAAAACGCTTGTATATTTAATTTTAGTAAAAGTGTCATAGGCATGAGTTATTTGCTAGTCTACATAATAAAACAGGATAGTTTTTGAAAATATCTCTCTCACAAACTAAAATCTAACGGTTGAGATTCGATTTTATTTTTCAATGAATGCCTAAAATCATTTACAAATCAAAAATTTTCCCTCAAAAATTTTTGTTTCTTTGTCGTATATTGCCAAAACACTACAAGTTCATTTTTTCTTTTGTCTATAAAGCCCTAGAATTGGGACATAAGATTTTAATAAATGTAAGAAAACAAAACTCATGATTCTAAAAAGGGACCCACATTAGTAGGTTCGAAAAAGAATTCATTTACTCTTGGATTTTAAAAGGAGATCCACTTGCTTAAAAATATAATATAATTGTTAAATTTATATATTTCAATTATATTAGTAATTAAACCAAATATACAAATAAAAAATAGAACTGAATTAAGAAACATAAATAAAAAAAGTTTAAATAATAATTATATTATTTTTCTTATAACAAATTTTATTATTTTTAAAATTTAAAAGTAGAAAAAATATTGAATATTAATTAAGCTCGAGAGTAGTTATTTTTTTAAATTCTAATTTTAAATCTAAATTAGTCATATTAACTATAATTGTTTTGTTTTATAAAGTATATATGATTAATAATAATAATATTTTTTATTTGAGTTATTTTTATAAACTAATTAAAATTTTATATTCATCATTATATTTTTTATTTTTAAAATTATTTGAATAAAATTAGTTTTTGCAGATTGATTTTTTTTCTAAATTTTAATTTTAAATAAATTGATAAGGTTGACTATATGTATATAATAAAACATAACATATTTAAAAAACGTTTCTCTTACAAACTAAAATCCAAAAATCAAGATTAAGTTTTATTCTTTATTAAATAGCTCAGATCGTTTCCAAACCAAAACTTCCCCTCAAACTTTCGCCAATCTTTGGGTCACTTCATATTCATATAGACTTTTAAATAATGGTATCTAAAAAGTTGCATCGAGAAAGATAAAATTTTACTTCTCGACGTTATATTATCTAGGTAGAGAGGGAGAAAATGTATAAAAATGCATTCATATTTAATTTTAATTGAGTTGAGAAGTTTCGTAAGCACAAGTTATTCGCTAGTATCTACATATCCCAACAAATATTTACAAACTTTAATAAATTTTTATAAACCTCAATAACTTTTCTATAAAACTCAAAAACTTTTCAACAATTTTCAATAAATTCTGACATAAAATCATACCGACACACCGAAAAAAATCATTCGGATGATTTCTTTTTCCAAAAAGTTAATGAAAAAGTCAAAAAGTTTTACTATTTATTTCTGAAAAACATGATTTGATGGTTGTGTGCCAAACACCAAAAAATTACCTAAATTACAATTTGCATTTTTTTCATTATTTTCTGACACTCCAAACACATCCTAAGTCATATACGTACATATATATATATCCACTTTCTTCTCTAACATCATCTATATTTTTGATATATATATATATAGTATTGTTTATGGATGAGCAGTAGTATTACAAAAATGAATTATTATTCAAATTCACCACGAAATTGTGACAACTCCTTTAAGGTTCCATATCCAAATTGTTGAACAAGATCTCAAATGCCAAAATCTCTAAAATTATTAGTTCTAGTATATGTTTAAGTACATAAAATTTTATATTTGATTACATTTCATACTAAACGATTTATATTTTCCTAATTGAAAGTATCATATTTGAATAATATGTGTCTTTATTTCATTACCAGGATGAGAGTTTAGTCCCAACTAATAGGAGGTTGTCTTGCAATCATAACTGGGGAGTATTGCATTCGAGTAACTCCAAGTTTAATATATAAAATACAAATCATGAAGTTATATAATGCCGTGGTTGTATAAGAGGGTTAGATGAAGATGAAACTAACCTATTAATATCTATTTATTATTAGAGAAATGGCTTGTTATATAACATTAAGTGTGGACAATGATGATGCAATTAAAATAATGATGGATGTACTAAATAAGTTAAAGTCTCACATTGACTTGTATATAAACTATTAAGTTTTGTTGATGGAGTCTTTTGTGTGAGTACCATCCATTCTTTAAATTGAGACAGAGCCTATACTAAGTTTGTTGAAGAAATACTTCCAACGTACATAATTTCCAATCACCTCTTATTCCCAAAATTGCAAAATTTGCTTAATGGGAAGTTGTTTAAGAATTAGTCAACCACAATAGGTAAAATGGGTGTCAATTAGTCAATTGCAATACCATCCATGGAAAATATAGCAGAGGTAGAGGATAAAACATTTATTAGGCTGGATGTTGATATTGATATTGATCCCAAATTTAATTTTGTTTGAGGATTAGAAAAGAATGAGTATGAATAACATAAACTCAACTCGCAAATATTTACAACTATGAGCGAGTAGAGCGTTATCGTGTTGAAATCTAAGTTTCATTACTAAAGCTAGGAGCCTAAAACCCAAGAGTTGTGGATGGGTATCCCATTTAAGGAGACAATTGACTTAATAAATGCTCTGAAGGCTCGAGATACCAAAAACAAAAAAGGAAACGAGCAAACAATATTAACTGAGCACCCAAAGGAATCCACATAAGGGATATAGTTTATTGATCATAATTCACAGATAACCTCCCCGAGATACAGTGCAAAACATACTCACCATTCAAAGAAAAACACCTGGAGATATAGAACACTCAAAGGAAGAAAGCTCTCCTCGAAACAAGATAAAGGCTGATTTTTCAATTCAATTCCCTTAACAATCTAAAAATTTGTTATTTAAGCTTGAAACATTCCTCCAAGATTAGGAAAAGACTAGAAAATTTAAATTCATTCATGAATAAGGAATAATGACTAGATGTAGTAAAATAGACATTAAATGATAAATAATAAGGTTCATCTCATTGCGCTGGAAACGATTGATTAATTCAAATTAAATCAAAAGAGTATCCAAATATCATTCTGACATATCCAGATATGGGGCTGATTTTGTGGAGTATTTGAATATCCAGCAAGTGTATTCGAATATGGTCCTAAAATGCTAGTTGATGTATCTGAATATGATGAAGGAGTATCTGGATTTGTTGAGGGTGTCTCATATAGCTGCTAATGAAGACCTCCTGTGTTAGCTCACTCATTAAAACAAGATGATATAAAGAGATAAGTGATTAAGTACAAGATGTCTCGTAGATCCTCTTGTAATTGGTGACTCCAGACTACAAAATCGAATAGTCATTTTTTAGTCATTTTTATCATCTTATATATTAATAAACCATATCTAGTATACCTATTTTGGACATATTTTTCATTTTATATTTTTGAGAAAAAAAAAAGTTGAATAAACATTTGATCAGTTGCATTTTCAAAACTTGTTAAAAAAAAAAATAATAGAAAATTGGTTTACACATAAAATGTAAAACAAAATTTTGAGCTTTTTTGACATAAACAAAAAGAATCCTAAAACATGAAAAATAGAAAATGTTAAACTAAATTTTCTTTTTGTATTTTGAAATTTTCAAAATATAAAACACAACAAACAGAAAATAAAAAATAAAAATTTGAATCAAATGCCCACTAAACAGTCAGAAGCTGAAAAAATAACTAATTTTCCAAATGGAGCCTTAAGATGTAGGACGAGAGCATGGGCTACTGTGGGTCAAGTTAACCCGATTCACACGAATGCTTGTCGCCGTAGAAATGAGAATAGTAATGGTCCGAGGCGGTGAGTGACTCGATCCAATTCCATCATAATGTGGTTTACCAAAACGGGTTGGGGAAATTTTTTAAAGATCGGATCTTGGGCTGGTTCCGAACGTATGCAAAATTACATTATTGCCTTTACGAGAAATATCACGAGAGAATCAATCCTAGGGTTTATATATCTCTTTCATTTCCAGCGCTTTAGATCTTTGAAGTGCGGCTTTCTCCCTTCCTCTCGAATCTCTTGATTCTCTTCTCCTCCCCCTCTTCTAATCATCCCCTAACCTCTTCCGGCAGCTTAAATCGTTCATCTTCATCCCTAATCCTAGTCGGTGGTTGTTCGTTGCTAACGAATATTTGGATCCATTCCTGCTCATCTCCTCTTAAAATCGGACAAGTTCAGGTAATTGAATGGTTTATAGTTTCTACAATTTTACTTCCATTTTTTTTATTTTCTTCTGTCTGTATTTTTTGGCTACAAGAATTCGTGTTTAAATACCTAAGCTAATTGGGTGTAATGCATACAGAAAAAAAAAAAAAAAAAAAAAAAAATTGTCTCCGACTCGTCCAATATTTATCGAGATCGTTGAATTGTTTGGAAATTTTTTTATTAAGATTTATCTTCTTGTGTTTGAATCTTCAGATTTTTGGTAAAACTATTGCTTTGGTATGGCAATAAACCCTAATATTCAACCGTTGAAGTTTAGACCCAACAGTTAGATTGTCTGTCTTGTTTTTCCCCTTTTTTTTTATCAGTTTTTGTAATGAGTTTAGACTTTGCTTATTTGATTTTTCATTTCATAGAGCGAAGGTCATGTCGGAACTCTCAGAAGAAGGTGCAACTAGATTTTAACTTTGTTTTGGGTTACGTGAAATGCAAAATCTGAAACCCTAGTTCATTTATTTGTGTTTCTGTTTATATTCTTTCTCCTTGGTGTAAAGTGGGTCCTTAATGAAAATTTTCTGCTATTATGCAGGTAGTGAATTTCTCTTCTAAACTGTATATCCTTGTGGACAAAAATCCCAATTAACTTGTTGTATATTGGCTGTGCTACATGAAGTGAAGCTGAGCTGAGTTGGCTGAGTTAGTTTATCAAAATATATTAATTAGTCTTTGCTACTTGGGAGAGAGAAAAAATGCTGGGGACGGGGCCAATTTTACCTCTTCCAGCACCACCCCCTGATGGGAATCTTGGCCCTATTCCACTGTCTCAAGTTTCGGAACAATCCAATGACGAGAATCTGATGGAGACTGAGGAACAAAACAAAGACAACTATTCCAATTCTGTTCCCGCACCAATTGCAACCCATACGAGAACCATTGGAATTATACATCCTCCTCCAGACATTAGAAATATTGTTGACAAAACTGCACAGTTTGTTGCAAAGAATGGGCCTGAGTTCGAGAAAAGGATTATTGCAAACAATGCTGGCAATGCAAAGTTCAATTTCTTGAATGCCTCAGATCCATACCATGCTTACTATCAGCATCGCCTCTCTGAGTTTCGTGCTCAAAATCAAGCATCTGCCCTGCAGCCACCTTTATCACAGCCTGCAGATTTATCTGTGCCAGAATCAGCCCCTTCTGCCCCTGCTGCTGATGGTAATGAGTTAGTTACAAAGCCTGACCCGTCAGCCCTGTTTAGACCTGTCCGTAAAGTTCTTGAGCCTCCTGAGGCTGAACAGTACACTGTGAGGCTTCCTGAAGGAATAACTGGTGAAGAATTAGATATTATTAAGCTCACGGCCCAGTTTGTGGCTCGGAATGGGAAGTCTTTCTTGACAGGATTGACTAGCCGAGAGATTAACAACCCTCAATTCCATTTTTTGAAGCCAACCCACAGTATGTTCATGTTTTTCACATCACTTGCAGATGCATATTCTAAAGTATTGATGCCTCCAAAGGGATTGACAGATAAGTTGAAGAAGAGTGTAACTGATATGACTACCGTGCTTGAGCGTTGCTTGCACCGTCTGGAGTGGGAACGGTCACAAGAACAGGCTAGGCAGAAAGCTGAAGATGAGATCGAGCAGGAGCGGTTGCAAATGGCAATGATCGATTGGCATGATTTTGTTGTGGTTGAGACTATAGACTTTGCAGATGACGAGGACGAGGAGTTACCTGCTCCAATGACTCTCGAGGAGGTTATAAGGAGGAGTAAGGTGTCAGCCGTGGAAGAAGAAGATATTGTTGAGCCTGGAAAGGAAGTGGAAATGGAGATGGATGAGGAAGAGGTGCAGCTTGTTGAAGAAGGAATGAAGGCAGCTAGCCTTGAAGAGAATGGTGATGAGAAGAAGAATGAGATGCGAGCTTCTGTAGAGGAACAGGAACCACCAATGAGGATTGTAAAGAACTGGAAGAGGCCTGAGGAGAGGATCCCTGCAGAAAGAGACCCAACTAAGTATGTTGTTTCACCAATAACTGGTGAGCTAATTCTCATTAATGAGATGTCAGAGCATATGAGGATTTCTCTGATTGACCCCAAGTACAAGGAGCAGAAAGAGAGGATGTTTGCTAAGATTCGGGAGACTACTCTTGCTCAGGATGATGAAATTTCAAGAAACATTGTGGGTCTTGCACGAACCCGTCCTGATATTTTTGGTACGACCGAGGAAGAAGTTTCTAATGCAGTCAAGGCAGAGATTGAAAAGAAAAAAGATGAGCAACCAAAGCAGGTCATATGGGATGGTCACACGGGGAGCATTGGCCGCACAGCAAGCCAGGCCATGGCCCAGAATCCCAATGGTGAGGACCAAAATGATGCTGCAAATAATGATTCGAGGAATCTTCCTGGTCCTGCAGCTCCTCCCCCTCCTAAACCTGGTGTGCCATCAGTTCGACCGCTTCCTCCACCGCCAGGACTAGCCTTAAATCTTCCTCGGGTACCTCCAAATGCAATGCAGTATTCTACTACTACAAGCGGGGGGATGCTTGGACAACCTCCACCCAGGCCACCAGTTAATATGATTCAATCTGTTAGGCCACCACCACCTCCAATGTCTCTAATCCCTGGACAGCAACATCTTTTGGTAAATCGCCCACCAATGCCTCCATCAATATCCATGAATCCTCCTAATATTCCTGTGCCGCCTCCGCCTGGATCTCAGTTTACACCTCTGTCAGCTCCTCGGCCCTTTGTTCCTCATTCTGTGCCCCAACCTGGCATGCATATGGTGCCACCACCACCTTTACCCCAAGGAATGCCTCCACCACCACCGCCTGAGGAAGCTCCTCCACCACTTCCAGATGAACCTGAGCCAAAGAGACAGAGGCTTGATGACTCTGTGCTTGTTCCTGAAGACCAGTTCTTGGCTCAACATCCGGTATGAAGCATCTCTGAGTTTATATTTATTCATCGTTTGAATTATTTTTTCTATATATATTGTCATTTAATTATTGGTTGTTTGGTATATATGTTCCTTGTGATCTTGAGGTTATTATTATTATTTTTTTTTTCTTTTTGCTGCAGGGACCTCTTCGCATCACTGTTTCTGTGCCAAATGTTGATGAAGGAAACCTCAAAGGGCAAGTCCTGGAGATTACAGTACAGTCCTTGTCTGAAACTGTTGGCAGCTTGAAAGAAAAAATTGCTGGAGAGATTCAGCTCCCTGCAAACAAACAGAAGCTGAGTGGAAAGGCTGGTTTTCTTAAGGACAATTTATCACTTGCGTATTATAATGTTGCAGGAGGAGAAACACTTGCTCTCTCTTTAAGAGAACGTGGTGGTAGGAAGAGATGAATGGTTTTCCTTGACCAGGTGTTTAAGTTTCTACTGGGACTTTCTTATTGCCATGGGAATTCTTCATATAATTGTGTGACTTATCATTTTGATGTTTTGTTGGAGATATGTTGGTATAGATCGTCATTGTCAATTGAAGCGCTGATGTTGTGGTACTTATTACAGATCTGGCATATTGGCTAACGTCTCTTAAAGGCAATGGGAAGTGGACTAGGTCTTTGTTACTAAGTGGAGAAGTTAACCTTGTCTCCTTATTCACTACAATGTCTCTTTGAATATTTTGTTGAGAGGAATTATCAGTTTATGCTGCTTGTTTCATATTGTTCATTTAATTTTCCATTACGTAATTTTGCCACAGGCAAAGGTAGTAATTTGAATGTCTTTTCTAGAATTCAGATTTTGTTTTGTAGGGATACACCAAGCAGGAGAGAGAGCTGTTGTTTTTGTGCTGAGCGCTGGGGCCCTTTTATGGTGCGTGTAATGGGGCTTCTGGCTCCTGATTATTAAATTCTCATTTGGCACACTTTATTTGTATTTTTATTTTTATATTTTTTTTTCTAAACTAGTAATATGGAGTATTGCTATGCTACCAGAAAAATTTATTAGAAAAGGTTACCAGAATAATGTGGCAACTTTTAGGACTTTGTCATTTGGAAGAGATTACCCATTAAACCAGTTTTTGTTTAGATAATTGCCCTTTGCCACATTATTCTGGCAGTACTTTCTGTCAAAAAAAAAAACGAAAAACATCCTGGTAGAAGTACTTTCCACTGGTATATGGTTAGTTTGATTGTTATTCTCTGATACCATTCTTTTCTCACCATTTCGAAGCTCCTTGTCTGGGGTTGTGGAAAGGTCCTATTCGGAGTTTGTACTGCAGTGGCAGGTAGGTAGGATGTCCTCAGTACCCTCTGCAGTTTGTTTTATACTCTGTCACGATAACGCTTGGATGGCAGTTCTTATGATGACCTGCCATTCTTTTGCAGCACAATCATGGCTGATAACATTTTTTGGATAGAAGACATGGCCAGATAATTCAACAATTTCTATGTTTTTTCTTATCTCTTACTGGATTTTAGATTGAGAATGGCAGAATGGTTTGACTTGGTTTTTGTTTCTGTTATGGTCCCTTTGTAGCAAGCTTGGCAGCATAATTAAGCAGACAGGCAGACAGCTTGCGAGTGTATGGAGTCACATTGAGAATCTTCTTCTGGGCTATTTTTTTTTTTTTTTTTTTTGGTTCGTTGCATTAACTGGTCCCTTTAGTGGCTGACATTAAATATTCTGATTTCAATATACTGTTTTCTAGGAAGGCAATGAATAAATTTGTTTGAACTGGCTTCCATGCCATGGGCTTTTTTTTGATGACACCAAATAAGTAGGCGTTTCTAGGCTCTACTTTTTCTATCTTATATATTTTATGTTCACATGTTTTTCCTACTTTTTAAGTATCTTTCTCCCTCTCTCGTAAATGTGAATCACTTACTCTAAAATCATCAAGGATAAAAAGAAATTTCATTTTTCGTTAAATGTTGTCCTGTAAGGAAAAGCTGCTGAAATATGCTGCCGAGTTTGATTGTCTTCCCAAGCTTCTGGTTATGTTGGCTGTGAAATGTCGGCTTTTTTTGTTTTTTTGGGCTATTGGTTTCCAAATCTAAGAAAGGGAACAATTTCAAGGTCCTCTCTCTCTCTCTCTCTCTCTCTCTCTCTCTCTCTCTCTCTCTCTCTCTCTGATAATTGATAATTTTTAAAAAATTGACTTTTTTTTCCCTTGGTTTTCTATTTTTAAATTTCGTGTACTAGAGTAAAAATTTTATTTGTGTGATTCTTTTCAAATGTCTTTTGGTTTTGAGTTTTTTCAATTTGACCCTTTTCTTCTGCAGTTGATGCTTTGTTAACTTAGAGAGGCTATTCTTTCTCAAAATTTGGGTGGCCCCTTGCTCTTGCAGCCATCAATTTAGGGTGTAGAATACTTATTTTGTAGTCTCCTTTGTTCATCATCCAGGCGTGGCCCTATTTAATTACGTTGCAATGGTAATTGCACTTGCACAGTTTCTCGCAGTCTAAAAAGGTGCTATTCGTTTTAAGATGTGGTGGTGTCTAAGAAAATTAGAACTGTATTTAGTATTTTTTAATAATACAAAAATTGTATCTATAAATGTGAAATATTTCATATGTAAATATAAAAAAAAAATGGTTGGAATGTTGTCAAAATTCACCATTATTATAAAATCCATAACGAGATAAATGTTAATAGAGCTCATTAACACGAAAATTAAACTAACACAAAAACTGTAATAAGAGTTGTCATCAATCTTCCAGGAAATGATGTGTTGATTAGAGATTAGTACTTTTTTATTTTTTAAATTTACAATTTGAAATGGTACACGAAGTAATTAAGTATAAGCCATATTCGAGGGATTCGTTTGAGCCGTGCAGCCAATTGAAGTAAATTCCCAACTCACCTCGTGAAAAAAAATAAAAGATGATGATGATGATGATGATTTTTTTTTTTTAACCCATGCACAATCTAAAGTCATTCTTGAAAGCATATTTAAGTTAAAAGTTGTATGGATTTAAGGAATAAAAAATTATTATCTATCAAGAAAAAAAATTTTAATTAGCTGAACGTCATTTTAAATTCAAGTTGCATATTGTTTTTTGGGACTACAGATTTAATTATTTTTCTTATAAATTAATTAATTGAAACCATTTTGGAAAGTATAATTAGGTTGATATCGTTTTTTTGACATATTTAGATGTTCAAGGGGTTGTTCGGTTTAGTAAAAAATGAAATAAATAAGATAAAATGTAAGATTCATAATACGTATAGTGAAATAAAAAATAAATTATTTTTAGAGATTTTCAGAGTTTTTCGATATTTTTGGTATACCAAATACACTTATATACTATGCAATTGAAATAGAACAATGATGACATTGTGTGAACAGAATTCCGAGCAATCCACAGTCGGCAATCGGTAATGAAAGTCCAAACTGATTCAACCTTTTGGTGATCCAAATGATCAATAGATGATGATAGAGGAAACCCAAGCACACCATGCTGATGCTTGATGAAGTTTTTCTTGCATCTTGTTTTTATTTTAAATTTAGGAGTCAAGTAGAAATTAATACAGACAGAAAAAATAAAAAATAAAAAAGGAAAAAAATTTGTATCAGAAAGTTTTGTTTTTGATTTCTTTAATAACTGAGAAAACAAAAAATAGAAACATTTTTTTAAAAACCGAAGCTAGATGGTTCCTTAAATTCGTCGATGAAGATAAGGTAACCCGTATCAATGACTGTGTAGCCAATTAGTAAAGACAAATCTCTCTCTATAATGGCTTTTAAGGGCTTTCATTAAGACTACATCTTTCTTCTTCCGATTTTTTGGCACTTTAAAACATTTTTTTTATAAGAAAATATGAATAGAAAAGTATTATCAATACATAAAAATATATACTTTTAATTAGTTCACGCTAGGTCAGATGTCGGCCAATTTTTACGATCCCAAACCCAGCCGTTCAGTTAAACAAGCTCTCACATGTTTTACTGAGCTGGTCTTTCTGCTCACCTTTTTACTGAGCCCCCCAAAAAAAAGAAAAAAAATATTATGAGCCTGTTTGGCCAGAACCCAATACCAAAATTTACCAAAAATTACGAAAAGTTTGTACTTTCTTTCAATCATATTTTTCCATCTATCACCTTTATATCAAATCTTTGTATTTTTACTATTCTTTTTTTGTCAACTTTTTTTCCATCCAAACACCCACTATGTCACAAGTAGTTAAACTGAAGCAATACAAAACCATCAAAAGAGAGCAAATTAGTCATTTTACTCAACAAATGTATACAACTTGAGCAAGTAATATAGCTGAATTACGTCACAAAATCAATTCAAAATGGATAACTGGAATAAATCCAAAGAGTGTACAGTGGAGCAAGGCTGCCTCTTGAGGGAGCACTGGTACTCCATGCAATCCATACTCCAAGAACATACTCTCTCACAAAAATTCAAAAAATAAAAATAAAGAGAAGAAAGAAAGAAAAAGAAAAATGGCTATGCTGCTAATTAAAGCTTTAATACCTCCCTAAACCCAATGCTGAAACTACTCTCTAGGCCCTTCTTTCCACCAACAACTGCATTTCCTTTTTGCATCATAGCCACAAACTCATTGTAATCTATGAACCCATCCTGAAAAAATTAGTGTACAACGTAAATAATCAAGTAGCATGAAAAACTAAGCATTTCTTTCATTCATATGATAACATCACATTCACCGATTACTAAAAGTTAACTCGAGGCAATTGGAAGGTCAAAATTTAGTAAAAGTTAGAAAAATTATAACAAGTCAGTTACTTTTTTGCCGTTCAGAAGGTAAACTCCAATTTTCTAACAAGACTCGTTTGAACGTGATTGAATGGCCCGTTCAAACGATTTTTATATACTATGTCAGACTTTTAAGCTAACAAAATCCGTTCGAATAGTTTTGGTCAGAACTTGCTAGAAAGTTGACAAAGTTGATAAAAATCTGTAAAATATATAGCTTTAAAATAAACTCAACGGCCAAAAGTGGGTAAAAAATTGCAAAATTTGGAAAGTTTGGTAAAACATGGGCTTCCAAACGCCCCCTCAGTAATG
>QLOD02000033.1:11505151-11515490 GCA_003260245.2 Sideroxylon spinosum
ATCAAATTGAAATTCAAATGCTAACATTTATTCCCAAACACATGGCACCATTAAATAAAAATAATGTGGCATTGTTCCTAACAATTCAACAATTTTAACAAAAATCGTATGTAAATTACCAAAAAAAAAAACTTAATAGAGGAAAAAATCTTAATAATTTAATAACATATACACCAACAAAAATAAAAATAACAAATAAACGTTACACACAATTTGTTTTATATTATTTTGCCAATAAATCAATCACATAAAAGATAAAAATTAAAAAAATTTAAGGGTTGCTCTGCTATTTTAAACATTCGATAATTCATAATAATATGCAATCTACTCCATATTGCTTGTACAAAAAAAAAAAAATTTAATCACATTCCAAAGTTATGTTTCAACAAAATCTTCTTTCATAGTGTTTTGTTTAAAGTTTAACGAACCAAAATAGGGTTGAGAGTATACATAAGATTATGAAAGATATAATTACATAAAAATAAAAAATAGAGCTATTGAAAATTGAAGATTTTAGCTTATCATAATAAATTAAAGGGGAGGGCAATTATGGAATTTAGGGTGTATCATATTAATCGTTGTCTGTTAATTACAAGACTAGTTTTGTAATTTTGTATAGCAAAATAATTATAAGGAGTGGAGAAAACTTTTGAACGAGTGCTAATATCGTCATCCTTGGTGATAACCTAATATTAATTCAAAAATTTTGTTAGGAGGTTGGGAAAATGTAAAATTTAATAAAATTCGAAAAGACCAAAGTAATTTTTTATTATAAATATTTAAAATATCTAAGGTATAAATATGAATTAAAATTTTTTTTTTTTGGGATGATGGCCCCACTAACTATCCCCTCGCGTTCATCAGTAATGTTAACTTCAATAGTGGATTTGGTGTCTTATTAAAAATTATGAAATAAAAGTTATATGAATAATTGTTAATCTTTTGTTGTTATAATTGTATACCATTTTTGTCTTATTTTCTAAAACAAATAATATTTAATTATTTAAAATGATAAAATATTAATTCATTTAAATTGTTAAAAAATATATTAATATAATTAAAAGCAGTCAAGATCGCAGATGCGACATTTACTCCTTTAGTTTTAACCATGTACCAAATGTATCAGGTGAAAATATTTATTTTTAAATGTAAATTACACCAAAATAAAATTTGTAAAGTAAGATTACTTGCTGCTTTTTATTTTCTAAAAGAAAATACAGTTTCACATATAGAGATAATACATAACACTTTAATAGTTAATTGGGTACTCGGTAAATTTATAAAAGTTAGAAAAATTTTAACAACAGTTAAAGAAAATTGGTCAAAGTTGCTATTTTTTATTTTTGTTAATATATATAAATTGGATTGGATTGACCATCCATTGAGCATTTAAAAGTGAGCGACTTAGTCTATGACTCTGTGCTTAGATTAATTCACCCATGTTTTGTACAAGTGCAGGAGAATAAATGACAAATTCTCTTCCAATGTCTTCCCCGTTCTCATTCAACAATGAAGTATATATATTATAAAATATTGCCGAGAATCCTTGCTCTCCAAGGCTCAGTTGAACTCCCAAAAAATCCTCCTAATCACAAAGATATATTTACCTAAAATACAAAGACTAAATTAAGGAAAAATATTCCTCAAAAGATATGCACCATAAACTCCTATTTTAGTCACAATAATATCGTAATACCCCCCTCAAGTTGGAGCGTGAAGATCTCGAACGCCCAACTTGCAGAGTAGAAACTCAAATTTCGCTTTCCCCAACGCTTTTGTAAAGATGTCTGCCAATTGAACACTAGTGGAAACATATGACGGACAAATCATCCCTTCAGTCACCGCATCTCGAACAAAATGGCAGTCAGCCTCTATATGCTTTGTTCTTTCGTGAAAAACTGGATTTTGAGTAATGTACAACGCCGACTGACTATCACAATACAGCTTCATACCCTTCGGATGTCGCACACCTAAGTCGCCAAAAAGTTGTTTGAGCCACTTTAACTCACACATTGTTGCCGCCATTGATCTATACTCAGCCTCTGCAGACGATCTAGACACTGTTTGTTGCTTCTTGGTCTTCCATGACACAGGAGAACAACCAAGTAACACGAACCATCCTGTCAAGGAACGCTGCGTAAGGGGACAACTAGCCCAATCTGAATCACACCACCCTTTTAGACGTAGGTCACTATCAGCACGAAGCAAAATCCCTTGCCTCGGACTCTTCTTCAAATATCTCACAACCTTGAGAGCCGCCTCCCAATGATCCTCACGAGGTTGTTGCATAAATTGGGACAAAATATGAACCGAATATGCAAGATTAGGTCTCCTCACAGACAAGTAAATCAATCTCCCTACAAGTCGCCTATACAGCGCCAGATCCGCAAGGAATTCACCCTTAGCAAGGGCCAAATTGTGATTTTGTTCCATAGGAAATGCCGCAGGCTTTGCTCCCAATAAACCCGTTTCAGAAATTATCTCGAGTGTGTATTTTCTTTGGCAAAGAAAAATTCCTTCTGGATTACGGCCTACCTCTAGCCCTAAGAAATACTTCAAAACTCCCAAATCCTTCATATGAAAACACCTGCTAAGGTAATCTTTAAAAATAGCCAATGCAACCTTATCATTCCCTGCAATAATCAAGTCATCAACATAAACTAACACGTTGATCTGAGCTCTTCCCTGCACAACCCAAATAAGGAATAATCTGAATAGGATTGCACAAATCCATAATTCTTCAACGCTGTTGACAGGTTTGCAAACCAACATCGGGGAGCCTGTTTCAGACCATACAATGACTTTTTCAACCTGCAAACCATGTTAGGATTTGTATTTTTGAAACCTGGGGGAACCTTCATATAAACCTCCTCACTTAAGTGACCGTGAAGGAAAGCATTATGCACATCCATTTGATGTACCTCCCAATTTTTAACAGCAGCAATTGCAAGAAAAATACGAACCGTCACCATTTTTGCCACAGGAGTAAATGTCTCGTTATAGTCAATTCCTTCCACCTGATGATTGCCATAGATCACAAGTCTTGCTTTGAGTCGCTCTATGTTGCCATCAGACTTATACTTAATTTTATATATCCACTAGCTCCCTAGTGCTTTCTTTCCGGGTGGAAGAGTTTCCATTACCCAAGTCTTA
This sequence comes from Sideroxylon spinosum, assembly GCA_003260245.2. Lineage (NCBI taxonomy): Eukaryota > Viridiplantae > Streptophyta > Magnoliopsida > Ericales > Sapotaceae > Sideroxylon > Sideroxylon spinosum. The sequence goes on from QLOD02000033.1 coordinate 11,508,305, forward strand.
TTGTCTTCAAGGGCTCGTATCTCCTTACCCATCGTATCTCGCCATCCCGAGTCTTTCATCGCTTCTTTAAAATGCTTTGGCTCATATCCCGCTGTCACTGCTGCAAGAAAATTCCTATGTCTCACAAAAAAACGTTCACAATTCACAAAATATGTTATAGGATAGGGCGTACCTGAGAAAGATGAAGTAGCTGATGAATTCTCAGATGGACTTATTTTCCGTATAGTATGAGTAACAAAATCATGATACCATGTTGAAGGAGTTTTGGCTCGTTTTCCTTGCCCTACCTCACTGTCAACTTGTACACCTTGCTCCCCCACCGTATTCTCCAGCCCCTCATCACGCACATCCTCATGTGCGGGCTGCTGCACGGGCTGCACCGCAGCACCAGAACCCCCCTCGAGGGTGGACGCTGTCTCCAATCTCCCCTCAACGTACGTACCACACTCATCGGCACCCTCATCCTCACTCCATGCTCCATCCTCATTGTTCGCCAGCATAGGAGTCGCCACATTCCTTGGTTGGTTTGTCACAAAAGGAAATTCTTTCTCAAAGAACTTCACATCCCTCGATACAAAGTACTCATGTGTTTCTAAATCATACAATTTCTAACCTTTCTTCCCAAAAGGATAGCCAACAAAGATACACTTACGGCTCCTACTTGCAAATTTATCACCTTTGTGTCGTTGATTATGAGCATAGCTAAGGCAACCAAATACACGAATAGCATCATAAGAAGGCACTTTCCCAAACAACATTTCATATGACGATTTAGTCTTAAGTAAAGTAGAGGGTGTCCTATTAATCAAGTGACATACTGCCAACACACATTCTCCCCAAAATTTGATTGGTAAGTTCCCTTGAAATCTTAATGCTCTAACCACATTTAAAATGTGATGGTGCTTTCTCTCAACCCTCCCATTTTGTTGTGGAGTCCCAACACAAGAAGTCTAAAAAATAATCCCATTATTTTGAAAATAATCATGCAAACAATTAAATTCGGTCCCATTGTCACTTCTCACACATTTTATCACTTGTTCAAATTGACGTTCAACCATAGCAACAAAAATTAAGAAACATAGATTCAACTTCCATTTTATTGCATAGTAAATATACCCAAACTCCTCTTGAAAAATCATCTACTATTGTCAAAAAATAGGTAGCCCCACACGAAGAACGAGCCTTGTAAGGCCCCCACAAATCCAAATGAACAAGTTCAAAAATCCTACCAGCTTTATTCGTACTAATTGAAAAACTAGATCTAGGTTGCTTTGCACGCAGACATACATGACAAGCTTTATTATTTTTCTTATAATAATGATTGACAGCCGGAATCATCTTCAATATTTTCTCAGACAGATGCCCCATTCGTTGATGCCATAACTTGAACGACAAATCACCATCCACTGTCAAGACCTCCACTTGAGGAACACCATGGAAAAAATAAAGTCCATCCAATCTTTCACCTGCTCCAATCACCTTCCTCGTCGGTTGGTCCTGTATAACACAAATATTATTAGTGAATTGTACAACGCAATTTGATTCATCGATTAATTGAGTCACAGAAATTAAATTGCATGTTAATTGTGGGACATAAAGCACATTGTCAAGCTTCAATCCTCCTGGCAACACGACACTAGCCTCTTGGTTTGCTTCTGCCATGTTTCCATCTGGCAATCCCACCGGGCAGTATTTCACCATTCTCACATTTCTCAAAATAGACAAGTTGCACGTCACATGGTTCGACGCTCCTGTATCGATAATCCAACTAAAATTACTGTTCTTACCATGTAGTCGATCTTTTGTTTTGGCTAAGTTCAAAAATTCAAGAAGTTGCTGCAGTTGTGTTGCTGAAACACCCGCCAGAGAGCTTCGGTCGCACCCGCCAGCCCCTGCGAGTTCCCTGCCTGCTGCCCAGATGACGTTTCAGCCCCGCCAGTTTTATTTGCGCGGACAGGTGGTGCACCATGCCCTTTGCCACGGCCAGAACCTGCATGCCCGCCTCCTCTTCCTGTCCGTCTTCCACCATGACCCGGTCCCCTTCTTTCGCGAGGTCAGTCCCCCTACCATTCGGGGAATCCATGTAATTGAAAGCAAGAGGATTCCTCGTGGCCTTCTCTATTACAATGATTGCAAAACTTGTCAGTATTATCCACAAAATGAGACTTACCACGCGTATCAGGCTGAATTGCGAAGGCCATGATACTATCTCGTTCATCCTTGGATGAGGATAACTCTCCGCCACGCAGTCGTTCCGCTTGAATCACTTGTTGATATGCTCTATCAAGTGTCGGCAATGGCTCTTGTCCAAGCAGATTTGTTCGAATTGAAGCATATGCTCCATCGAGGCCGATAAGAAAGTGATGTGGATAGTCCTCTTCTCTCAATTTTTCTACCTACGTGACTATGCTACACGTGCAACCTCCACACTTACAAACTGGCACTTTCACATATGTGATCAGTTCATCCCAGATTTTTGACAAACGACCAAAATAAATTGCCACAATCTCGGTTTTTCCTTGCTTGCACTCACCCAAGGACGTTTTTAATTGACATATGCGAGTGCCGCTTACCACACAAAACTTGTTTTTGAGATTGTTCCAAAGGAGTTGTGCATCATCATATTCTCCAAGTGTCGACCGAACGGACGGCTCAATGGTATTGGTCAGCCATGACACCAACATCGAATGCACAGCTATCCAATCCTCAAGTTTCTCCTCTGTTGTTGGCTTCGAAACCTTCCCTTCCACAAAGCCAAATTTCCTCTTCGCCTTTAGCGAGGTTCGAATTGTCGTCACCCATTCATCATAGTTCTCACCACGTAATTGAATCGGAGTAATGATGTTTCCCGGACCGTCACTCGATCCAAGATGATATGTCATATCCACCCTTTTGTCACCATCTCCTTTCTTTTCTCCCTCTCCGCCAGCCATAATCTCTCGTGGAGGTTAAAGTACTGTATATAAAGAAAATTTATGTTTGCCCTAGAATCTCCCTAGGTGCTCTGATACCATCACAAATTCTCTCCCAATGTCTCTCCCGTTATCATTCAACAATGAAGTATATATATTACAAAATATTGCCGAGAATCCTTGCTCTCCAAGGCTCGGTTGAACTCCCAAAAAATCCTCCTAATCACAAAGATATATTTACCTAAAATACAAAGTCTAAATTAAGGAAAAATATTCCTCAAAAGATATGCACCATAAACTCTATTTTTGTCACAATAATATCGTAATAATAAACAACTAGCTCAATTTTTTATTCTTTGAAGAGGCATGGAGATATAACTGCTAATTAACAACTCCCATAATTTAAATATAAAAAAAAATGGTAAAATAAGGAAAGAAAATTAAATATTTACAACAGAAAGTGGAAAAAAAATTGAATAGAAGAAAATTAAAGATAAAACATAGTAAGAAACTTGAGAATAAAACAGTTATAGTGGACTAAAATGCAAAAGGTGTTTGAGTGATTGAAATACAAAAGATGAACAGTTTTACCAAATCATTTGGACATCAGAATCGTTAAATTATTTAGAAAAAATTAACTTCCACCCTATGTAACTCGAAGAAAATACAAGTTTTATGTGTGCATCAATTAATATCATTAAACATTGTAACATCTGAGAAAATAAAAACAAAATTGCTTTAAACTAAGTGAATCATACAATTTTATATTAGTAACAATAACCTGTGCCTATGACACTATAAACAAAATTAGTATTAAGTTTATTATATCGTTGAAAATCTTGACAAAAAGTGTAAATAAAAAAAAACTACAATAGTTTATATATTTTAATTTTTTTCTTCAAAATTTTAGGCCTTAGCAGCTATTACATGTCTTTTGGTTTCTCTCTCTCTCTCTCTCCAATTAATTGTTGATAAGCACCGTAAAGTAAAACACAAATTAAAATACTTTAATTTGGAATGTTTAACTTTCTAAAAATCATAAATGGGTAAAATTTAAGTTGGCAAGATAGAATTTAAGTTAGCAGTTTTGATTTGCATATAATCTCTACCTATGAGATAGAGTGAAATTTAAAATAACCAAACTGTTTTATGAGATAAATGGTAACAGTGTCAACTAAAAAAAGAATTTAACGGAAAATTAAAAATATAGGAATGATCTCAATCGTTAAATGAAAGGAAAAAAAAATTCTTAATCTTTGAATATTAGTTTGTGAGAGAGATATTTTTAAAAACCGTTCTGTTCTATTATATCGATTATATCAATATTTTTTTAAAAGTACTATAAAAATTTAAAACAAAAATAAAAATATGACAGCATCATCCAACGCTACTGCCTCGAGTGTGGACCATCTTTCTACGTAATTATCTCGTCTAGTACTCGGCCAGAAGTCTCCCATTTTATTAACTATATTTTTTATTAAAATTAATATAAAAATAAACATTAAAAAAACAAGTCAATAGCTATTTAATGCAATTTTACTAAAATATTTTATAATATATTTGAAGATTATTTTTATCAACACCAAATGATACAGAGTCTCGTGTATTGCATAAGTCTATGTTTGGATTTGTGTACGTGCTTTCAAATGGAAATATAATGAAGGAAAAATTAACATTTATTCTAAGAGATACTAATTTTTTAATAAATAAAATTCACGTATAAATTTTATGTAAAAATTAAACAACTATTTTATATTATTATTTGACAATCACTATTTTAAACTAATTTTAAAACTATATCAAAGCTAATTAAATATATATATATTTAAATTAAATTGTTTTGTTTTAAATTCAAAAATACAAACGTAAAGATCGGAAAGGAACTTTTGTTTAATCGAATTTAGTGGACCATATTTTGGGCCACCATCCACAAAGAGAATGATGAAGTCTGAAGATACACCGCAATCTGCGCCACTCTCTCTTTCTCTCTCTCTATATATATATATATATATATATATTATAAAATCCAAATTGCTAACATTTAAATTTTTTTTTTTAAAGGAATTGCAAATATTTATTAATTGGGAACCTTTCTTTGTGGGTAGCAGAAAAAAGGGTCCCGCTTGCATGTAATGGAGCGTGTTCTTCGATTGTCATCAATGGCTTGCTCTGCTCTGGCAACCACTTGGATTTACACCTCCAGATCATGCAAGACATATCCTCTACTAAACCAATTTAATATATATGTGTATGTTTCTATATATAAAACTAGGATTTTTTTTTTTTTATCCTTGGTTATGTATAATTTTTTTTTATGGGTCATAAGCAATTTTCATACCATGTTCGGTAGAGGCGAACCTAGGATGCTAAATTAAAAGCTTAAAAATAAAATTGATTGAATTATAAAAATTCACGATTTTAAAGGTAAAATGGATAGGATTACAAAAATTCCGAACGGGATAAATTTAAAAAAAAAATATTTTGAACAAAAAAAATTAGCAAAAAAAAAAAAACTTTTTTTTAGTTCAAAAAATAATTTTTTTGGGTCAAGTTACTCGAACTAAAGCTTAGACAACCTTTTATCTCCGTCCGCCCCCGATGTTCATTCTTGCTATCCTTCGATCCAATAAGCCAGTACTTGAAGAAAAAAAATTTGACTCACCGAGAATTGGAAGAGGTGAAAAGGTTAAAAAAAAAAAAATAGAAGTTGTTAAGGGGCTATTTAGAGTGTCAAAAAACCAAAATTGAAATTTTTTGGAACTTGAAGTGTAAAAAGTTGTTTTGAAATAATAGTTGAATTTTTGTATTTGATTTGATATGAAGCTATTAAAAACTATATAAAATGACACGTACAAAATTTTAGTGAAGAATCTTGAAAAATTTTGGAGTTTTGAAAAATTTTTGGACACAAATGTCAGTCCAATTTTTTCAAAAATCTAGCAAAATCTATTGGAACGCACTATAATGATTTATTTCAACAGATTTTGACAAATTTTTTGAAAACATAGGAATTTTTTAGAGTTTGAAATAGTAGAAACTTTTGAAATTCTTAGAAAATTTTTATAATTTAGTTGGAGCTCCAAAATACCCCTAAGAGTTTGGAGTTTTACCAAAGTATAGGTACTTACTCTTGGTTTTTGTCTCGATTTTTTATTTTTATATTTTTTGAACTTTTAGAACTATTAATTTATTTTTATTTATAAAATATATTTGGATTACTGACTAAGTATTACTTGAACTATAAATAATTAGGTTAAAATTTAAAATATATTTTGATTATGAATTAGATATTAACTAAGCTATAATAATTAAGTAAAAATATTCATATTAAATTTTTTTTTAATCAAAATATTATCCGAGCTACGCCCATCACAACACCCCTTTCATGCCTCCGCAGCTGATCTTAGGTAAAAGCACGCTGGAGGAAGAGTTTGGTCTGATTGGAAATTCAAGTGGGAACCAATGGGACAAGTTTCTAATATTTAGAGTAGTGAGGTCATTAATGGTGGCGTGCTGTTGGGTTGGGATTTATAATTGTGTGTGTGTGTGTGTTTTTTGTTATTGTTATTTTGCTTGTGTATATTAAAATTTAAAGATTATTTTAAATATTATTTTATTTTAAAATTAAATTTAAATATTATTATGTGTGTATATATATATTGATCATATAGTGAATTTGTATGTCAAATTCACATATCACGATCAATCAGCTTTTGGAGTAAATCGACAAATACTATATTGGAGTACACCGTCAAAGAAACTTCGATATTTAAGTTAGTAAAAGTTCTATATATTATTTTTAGCATAATTTTAACTTAACAAGAGTGGCAAACTAGTGAAATTGGCAAAAGATCCCCTTTTATACAGCTTAGGCGTGGAGTGAATGTAAGATGGTTTTCAATGAGAATCGTATGGATCATGGAGGCGAAAATCTTCCTATATATGAGATGTAAATGTATCCTGGGATTTCTACCTTTAATAGAGAACTAATTGCCTTGTAGAGACATGTCACAATATAGCTATTTGTCCTGTAGAGGCATCTCACAATATACTTAGGTCATGCTTGGATGAAGAAAAAAGAGAGGATAAAATCTTTTACCCCCTCTTAGGTGTGGGTCCCATGTTTTTGGTATTGCTTGGATGGGTTTTTCCCCCCCTCTTCTCCCCTCTTAACTTTCACCCCTCCTTAACTTTCGTCCCCCTTGGGGATAATTTTTGGGCACCCCCAGGGCTAGCTAAAAGTTATCCCCCTGTAAGTCTCTTGTTTTTGACGT
>QLOD02000033.1:11607662-11618391 GCA_003260245.2 Sideroxylon spinosum
TCGACCTTACAAATGGCAGACAGATGAGACATTTGTACAGTCTCTAAGGGTCACATCACACGCAATCCCTCCAATTTGTTCTATACACATTTAATTGCCGAACATTAACAATATTTTTTTTATAATATTTATCATTTTGTATATAGTTTTTTATAATCTTCATTTGCAAAGTTAGAGAGGGGTATAATTATTTTGCACAAAAATTATACTAAAAATTTCTTAACGTTTGAATAAATAATAATTTTTTTAAATTACTATTTTTTATGAAACACACAAAAAAAATTTAATTAATAATTATTGACTAAAAATTTAAGCCTATTTAAAAAACAACCAAAAACTAAAATTTATCAAAAATTACAAAAAATTTATACTTTATTTCAATTAAATTTTGTTATCTATCATATTTATGTTAAATTTTTATGCTTTTACTGTATTTTTTTATTAATTTTTTCATCCAAACACTTCCTTAATTATTAAATACATGTGGTCATTTATATATAGATAATACATTTTTTTTTATCCCCAAACCACGGGCTGCTAGAGCGCGTGCTTGTCTGAGAGAACATAGCAAATGCCGACGTCATCAGTCATGTAAATGACCAGTGGATTTGGACCGACCGGTCCAAAACCCAACAGATATTGTCTTTCACGGTAAATGCGACCGTGGTTGCCTTACACACACTCTCTCTCTCTATCAATGTGTCATCCAGCACGTGACCAATCCTTTTTTTAGAGAGAGAAACCGCTCCTAGAGAGAGAGAAAGCGAACCCATTAAGGCAGAGCCCAAAGCTACTCCCCAGCACCAAACCAAACCCCTGAGCTCCTCTATCTCTCTATCTCTGTGAGATTCTTTTCTCTCCCACACAGTGAGTGTACTATATTTGGTCTGATACCGGTACTGTCTGGCGCAGCGTCTAATCTCTCTGTATTTGGGTGTCATTAGTGAAACTTTAGAGCGATAGGAGTTGAGAAAATCACAAAAGGAGGGGGGGCAGCTCTTTGCACTGCAGTGCTGCTTTTCTCAGCTCTGTTGGGAGTGAGAAGGAAGGGTAGAGAGAGAGAGAGAGAGGGGTTTAAAAGAAAGGAATGCAGCAGCACCTGATGCAGATGCAGCCCATGATGGCAGCCTACTATCCCAACAACATTACCACTGATCACATTCAACAGGTCTTCCGCTTCTCTCTCCCTATTACTTCCCTTCTGTTGTCTCTGCCTTTTTTAATGCTCCTCTGTTTATCTTTTCTCATTTTGCTTCTGCTCTTCAGTTTCTACTTGTCTGAGAGTTTACATATACTGATTGTTCGTTTCAAATAAGTACTTTTATTAGTAGTTCTCTCTCTCTCTCTCTCTCTCTCTCTCTCTCTCTCTCTAATGGTTCTTTGTGGTTTATTTCGAGTTCGTTTGTCTACCTACCTACCTACCTTGGAAGGGTTGAGTGGGAAGGTCGAAAGAAACTATGCTTTGGCGGGGTGTTCGTAAATGGGGCCGGGCTGAGTTTTTCATTTTCTACAAAGAAAAGGGGGAAAAAAAAGAGTTAATTCATTTTTGTAATCTTAATTATTCGTGGAAGTTGTTTGCCAGAGAGAGCTGGTGCTGGCTTTGTGTTTTATTTTCCTTTCCCCTCATTTTTTAAGTCTTTGTTTTTGAGATTTCTAATAGCCTTCTTGGTTTTTGGGCTTCTCCTTATTTCCTTTCGTACTAATCTTTACTATTTTTCATTAAAATCATTGTGGAGCGGGCAAACTAATAGAGAAGAATGTGTTTTTCCTTTTTTTTTTATTTAGGGGCATTTAGCTGCATGATTTTTAGTAATTTTTTTGTATTTTATTTATTTTTTGTTTGAAGTTACTACTTGTGATTTTTTCGGTGAGTTTGGTGAATCGAGTGGTAATTTTTTTTGGTAATTTTTAAGTGTTTTATAAATTTTTTTGGGTAGCTTTTAATTTTTTTTAAGCAACTTAAAGTAATTTTTAGTAAGTTTTTGTAATTTTACCAACTTTTGTTTATTTTTTTAACAATAATTGGTATTTTACCAAACAACTGATGAGCCATTTTTGGTTTTTTATTTTTATTTTTTGGCTAATGAGTAGTGCTAATGGGTGGATGTTGCTTCATTATTGTTCCCTCAGCATCCTCAATGGGGCTTTGTTATGATGAGGTTTAACTTCTATTGTACATGGGCTAATTTGGCTGCCATCTTTAAACTTCAAGTGATTTTGGAGCTTTTTGCTTCTGGGTACCAAATTGGCAAGCAATTAAGGGGTTTTGGAGTGTTTTCCTTTTTGTTATTTTATTTCTTTTTTTTTTTTGGTGGGCTAATGCAGCTTGGCGTTGGAGTTTATCACGACTCTGTTAACTTTCGTATTTAAGTGTTTGCTCTTTCAGAATAAATTTGTTGTCTTTTCCTGATTTCATCTTGTTTAGAAAGTGTGCATCTCACTTCTTTTTTTAATAGAGAATGGGAAGTGAATACCGGTGGACTTTAATGTTTTTCCCTGCGATTAGTAATGAGCTGTTCTGATGCAGTAAATGGCGTTTGACTGGACAAACTATTGGTGTGTTTGGAGTGATAAAAACTGAAATAAAATGAGATAAGTTATGAATTCGTATAAGTTATGGATTCGTAATTTGAGCAGTGTAATAATAAAAATTGAATGGGTTTTAGAGGTTTTAGAGATTTTATTTTTAGATATTTGTTAACATACCAAATGGAGCCATATGGCCTTTAATCCATAAAACCCAAACAAAACCATAAGGAAATCTCAACTGAAATTAGTAGTAACTATGAATGGAAAAATATGCGATTACAAGTGTCTTATTTTATTAAAAAAAGCAAAATATATAGAACTAATCATGTATGGGATCATATTCGGTTTCCTTTGTAATAAAAATTTCTAATTATCCTCGGAAACAATTCGAATCCTAATTCCTAACTTCAAGGATTACAAAATAGCTTTTGTTCAAAAAGAAGAAAAATAATTAATTGAAATTCTTAATTCAAATGAAAAAGGTAAGGTATTGTTCGGGAAGAGAAAACTACTCAGTTTTATTTTTTTAATTTTTATTTTTTATTTTTCGATGTTAAATTTCTTTTAAATGAAAATGTTAAAAAAGTTTACCATTAAAAAGTACTTGACGGAAGCCAGTGATTCAGTGAGGATTCTCTAGATCAATGGGCAATCGAACCAAAAAAGGAAAAAATAAATCAATGAAAAAGTATTTAGGTCTAATTCGTACTCTCTTTTCCGGTGGTAGTTATAGTTCATATTAGCACTTCCGGTTCTATTTTTGCCTGCATCACTATAACTGATTATGGCAACATCATATTGGATTGCTTGGGTGATGTTTGCGCTATTACGTTTCCCCATAATTTGTTTACATGAACCCACCTGCCAAACACACCCTTAGGGGCTCTTAGATGAATTAGGAATTTAGGATTGTGGAGATATACTAACTACAAAATCCCTTGCGATAATAGTAATAGATGAAAATGAGTTTTATTAATACTTTGTGCTTGATGGGGAGCCGTTTTTGTTTTGCTCAGATAGGCTGTTGAAATCTGCTTGCAATAGCTTTTGTTGAAAACTAACCTTAATTTATTTATTTTGTTTACTATTATGTGGATTTAAAGCATTTTTTTGGCTTTAGAGTGGGCAAATAACAATGGTTGTTGCAACACAATGGGGGTTCTTGCAGGTGTCATGGAACTATCAGTTTGTACTTATTTTGCCAAATGGGTTCTAGAAAACATAACCTGGCCAGATTCAATTATTATTTATATGACTTGGTTTGAGGGTATTGTTATATATATTCATTTTAAGCAAACTTATCTTGCTTCTAGATCGTTGGCTATAAGACACCTCTATAAACGTCAGTTTATAGCATTTGTGCTGCATGGTATTATTAACAATGCCAAAATAGGTTTTTTTTCCCCCCTCCCCATGGTAATCTGGAGTTCTGGAGGATCTAATGCTGTCCTAGAAGACTTGAACTTTATTTCATCCTTCCTCCCCCCCCAACGTAGACACGAACTTATTCATTTATTACATTGTAATTTGGACTTATCATCCTTAAATAGATCAAAAGTTTGTTTGTCTTCAACACTCATAATTAGGGAGCCGAACTTGCTCAAATTTGGTCATTTGATGATGGTCTAGTTGTTTTTTTCACTCTATCTAAATGTAGGGATATGTTATTGGTTGGTTTATGGAGCGCTATAATAATTAGCTTGCTGAAAAATATGAGTGTCAAATTATCTCTTGGAAGTATCTTTACTTTCCATTTCCTGAATTTACAGGGTGTATATGGGTCTAGAAGTAAAATGTGGGGATGATGTTTAAATGCTGTTAGTGCGTACTCTGCATTTTTCAAAGAAGCTTTAAAGCAGTGAAGTATTTTAGTCTTTAGATCGCTGTACTCTGGTTATGAAGTTCCCGTTCACTGTGTAGATTCATTTGTATGCTGGCTAAAATCCCGATTAATAATTAACAAAAAATTGATTTTGACCTTAATTATCAGGAAACCACTGCTGATTTATATCAGTCTGTCTCTAGTGAAGCACACAGGTAGTCATTGAAGCAACTATTACAAAATGTGAAGTGCTTTTGAACACTCCACATCCACAGCTGAAGCTACCAAATAATTTTTGGGTAGAAGAAAGGGATTTACAACAAATTGCCCCAATTAAGATCCAAAATAGGATACTGGATAGTCTGTTTTTTTTTTTTTTACTCTACTACTGCTTTACTTGTGAGAATTAATTGAACTTTGTAAAAAAATGGTAGTTCTTTTAATTAATTTTAAACTACCATTTCATTGTAACAAAAATATGGACATTCAATTGCATGATGATGGTATAGCTTTGATGCTTGGATACTATTCAAGTCCCTCAAACTGGAAAAGAGACTAAATGTTGTGAGGGATTTCATATTCAAAATTTTCATTTGCCAAAAAAGAAATTTATGCTTACAATGTCTCATCATAGGTCTAGTAGCTACTTTGCTGAAAAATATGTTCACGTTGTCCTGTCCACTATAGCAAATTCCATATATATATATATATTTTTTTTTTTTCTGTTAATAACTCTGCGGTCAGATATTCAGTTAGTGTCCTGTTTCTTCAGAACAGCATCTTTCTTACTGAATAATTCCATAGGCTCCTGCTTGCTACAATCAGTTATAGTGCGGTAAAATTCTTAGGTGAAGCAGTACAAAATTCACAAGTCTGTGTGATGCATGCCTTTTCTTTTATCACACCTTATATTCTTCTTTAGACCAATAGATATTGAAGGATTTTGAATCTAACAGTTTGCGGATAATTAGATAGTTGATGTTATTGTTAGTATCTAAAATATTGCATTGCCCTACTGAATTTTTGGGTGATTTCCTGGAATAGATCAACCTCAGATCAGTACACCAAATTGGGACTTAGATGCAGCCAAACTTTTATGCTTCTTGACAATTGTTAACAAGTGTAAATTGCATTAGGAGATGTGTGATGTCCAAAATTTTGGTGGTTTTTGGCTGGTTCTCCATGTGTGTGTAGGATTGGAACTCCCAATTTTAAGCTTAACTTACCAATGTGATGTTCCATTCTAAACTCCTTGCAGTTTGTATTGATTTCACGTATAGTATTATATACTGTACTACTTTAAATTCAACAATTCGTGCTGTAATTGTTCCAATCCAAAGCGTATATGAATTAAATTGGTGGGAAGGATTGTCTAAAAGAGGTTTGTCTTTTCCATCAATGATTACATTTTGTTTAATTGTTGACAGAGCATGTTGCGTGTAATATGGCACTCCTTAAACAGCAATAGCTTGATTGTCAAATTTGATGTAGTAAACGAGGTGATAGGCTGTCTTTTCAGGGGATGCCTTCCTGAACTGATAATTGAATTTCCACAACCTGCAATCAGAAAACTATACACTTTTTGGTGGAGAATATTAATTTGTTAATTTTGCGTTTAGGAGCTGAGTATTGAATTATCTGATATGTATTTAGTGGTGGTACTGTCTCACGGTATAGGATTTGGAGGCTGTCAATATTCTCTGTCCTATTTTTTTTTTAGGCTGTCATATTGAATATTATGCTTCTCAATATTTCACTGATTACCTAAAAGTAAGTACAAAAGAAAAAATCTCTGAACTTGTTATATCTATTGTTTTTAAACGATTAGCATATTAATTGATGAGGACATCAATTTGCATATTTATCTCTTTTTATTATTATTTTATTTATTATTTGGACCCATTTGTTTTGGGCTTTATTAATATTGAGTTTATTTTATTAGAGGCTATTTGGATCCAATTGTTTTGAACCTTATTAATATCGAGTTTATTTTTATTAGGGGCCTTTTGTGTTTTGGTCCATGGATTTTGGAAGTTTGTTATTTAAACCTCATATAGGGGGAACATGATCATCATTGAATTATTGAATGAATGATATTGATTGATTTCTCCTTCTCTGCGGCTTCTTCTTCTCTGCTTCTTCTTGGCTTCTTCTCTTAATCTTTTCTTCTTTTTCTTCTTCAATTATTGCTTTAATCTACATTGTTCTGCATCATTAATCCTGTTATTATTTTGTGGCTTTGCTTATTCCTCACTTTGTGCAGTATCTGGATGAGAACAAGTCATTGATTCTTAAGATCGTTGAGAGCCAGAATTCAGGGAAACTAAGCGAGTGTGCAGAGTAAGGGTCTCTCTCTCTCTAAACTTGATTCTTATCTTTTGCAATTTGATATAAAATAACTGCATTATTTAGCAATCCCCCCCCCCCCTTTATGATTCCTCATCAATACAATGCAAGTGTATGCTGCACTAACCATGTGCGTGACATTATTGCTTTTATTACGTGTTTAATTGTCATTTTATGTTAGTCTGCTTTTTGGTGAGAGTTATGGCTGTTGGTGATCCCTTATTTTGGGTAGCTACTCCATGTTATAATGACCTCCTCCTGTATGGTTAACAGTCAGAGATGAGATGTGATGTGATGTTTTATTTTGTTATACATGATATTTGAAGTTATAGATTTTATTTTTATTTACTTTTCAAAAAAAAAAAAAAAATTTAATTGATCATTTGTCTAAAGAAAATTTGATTGTGATATTGACAAAATATTCAGTTGTTTCACTGATCATTTTTCAGTTTAGACAACTATCTCTGCTTGGTACACGTATTTCACCATGCTAAACTCCTTCCTTGGAATCACCAATTCTCTGCATAATCTCCCTGACGATCTTTCATCATATTCAGTGAATTTGCTCTGCTGGGCATCAAAGATAGCATTCTTTTTAACTTTTCACCTATTAATTTCAGATTTTTTTTTTTCTTCTCTCTCTGTTGCAAGTGTGTTAGTGTTCCTCTGAATATCACTGCAAAGCTATTATTAATCCCTCACTTGGTGGTGTAAAATTTGTCTATTAAAGTTTTGTAGTCCTCCCTAGATTCCAAACAAAGCAGATGCAATGAGTTCGGCTAGGAATCAGGGATGTGAGCTTAGTTTGTTGAGTGTAGGGAAGCGGAAGTTTGCTTAATTCTAGTTGAATTGGGATAGTTCTAGAACTGGAGCTAGCACATGGAACTCCATTTACCGACTTGCATATAATAGCAGTGAAGATTGGTAATTAATAATATCTATTTTATTATGAGATAGGTTGTCGTCTGTTGGAAGTAGGACCTTGTTTGGGTTGAATGTTTCTCGTTGCGAGCGCTTATAATTTAAACCAATGTTGCTTCATCTGTAATCCTTGCTTGTGTTATGGCAGGAACCAGGCTAGGCTTCAGCGAAACCTTATGTACCTAGCTGCTATTGCTGATTCTCAGCCTCAACCACCAACTATGCATTCTCAGGTGAACACCTAGACAGGATTGCTAACTTTTTTATTTGTTGGCTGTTTTGGGCATAATTGAAGTTTAAGGTATTATAAGTCGATCGAGGCCACCCCAATGGTTGGTACTTGAGAAAATTTCTGATCCGTGTATTCGTGTTTGTTGAATTTCCAACAGTTTGCTCCCAGCGGCATTATGCAGCCGGGAGCTCACTACTTGCAGCAGCAGCAACAAACTCAACAGATGACGCCGCAGTCTCTTATGGCTGCTCGTTCCTCTATGCTGTACAGCCAGCAGCAGTTCTCTGCGCTGCAACAACAGCAAGCCTTGCACAGCCAGCTCGGATTGGGTTCAGGGGGAGGAAGCAGTGGACTTCACATGCTGCAAAGTGAGGCTAGCAGCGGTGGAAGCGGCGGGGCACTTGGAGGGGGAGGATTTCCTGATTTTGTAGGCCGTGGGGCTGTCGGGGAGGGCTTGCAGGCTGCTGGGAGGGGAATGGCCAGTGGAAGTAAGCAAGATATGGGGTCTAATGAAGGCCGAGGGGGGAGCTCGGGAGGCCATAGCGGCGATGGGGGCGAGAGTCTTTACTTGAAGGCTGGTGAAGATGGTAACTGAGGGAGGGGAATGCTTGGCCTAACATCTTAATTTTCTAGGGAAGTTCTTAAGGTAAGGTTTAAAAGACTTGGTAGACTTTGTTGTTGTCTGATGCAAACCGCTGGGGGATTTAACTTTGGTAAACTCGGGCTGTGTCTAGATTTCTATGAAAATGCATCCTATGGTAGTGTATTATGTAAATCTGTAGGTTAAATGACCATGACTTCTAATCCTTGTTGGCCTGTGTTTCCTGCTGCTTTTTTCTTAGAGTTATCATCTATTATTCAGATTTGCTGTTCTGCATATGTTCCACTGCTTTACACCAACACCCCCCCCCCCCCGGGGGGTGGTTTTCCCTGTGCTTTTCTTTCTTCCCCTCTCTAAATTTTGGGATGATATTTTGGGGGGGGGGGGGGAGTTTGGAATGATATGGACATCACATGTTTGTTTAATTGATCCTAGCTTGCATGTATTGATTTCTTTAATTGAAAAAAAAAAAAGGTTAAATGGTTTTATTTTACTTCACATTTTAAAACACGAAAATAAGTGTCAAATTAATTAAGGGAAAATAAGTAATAAAAAGTTAAACGTCATCTATTTTTTCTTAACTTGTTTGTTTGGTTCAATAGCAAGTAATAATGGCTGATAATTTTTTGAGATGAGGAGAGAAATTCTGAGCATGTTTGTCATGGTTTACCCAACCAAAAAAAAAAAGCTTTATTTTTTGTTTGTGACGTTTTTTGAGAATTTTATTTTGAGAAAACACAAGTAAGGTTATAATTTTTTTTTCTCTTTTTGTCATTTTCTTAAGAGTTTAGTAGTGAGTGGGAGATCTTTTTAAGAAGCAAGCTCAAGATCTAAATAAATAAATGAAGGTATAAGAAACACACGACGTGGCCAAATCAAACAATGATATTATGTAATTAAACTGCAATACTGTAATTCTATATCACAATTTCCACGCCCAAAATTAGTAATTTAATTACTTTATATATATATATATATATATATTAAAAATTAAAATAAGCAAAAGCAGTAATTTAATTTAATAAGGAAAAAAAAAAAGGCAGGTTGTTTTTATTTATCATACAAGAACACAAGGGAATTGATGAATTCCAAACAAGCTCTCCGAAACCTCTCTCCAAAAAGCTTCGTTGGGCTCAAAGGAAGAAGAAGAAGACACCGCCACGTTCGAAACCCCCTCATCGTATTCCCCACCGGTCATCGTCGTCGTCGTCACGAAACCCGAATAAGGCTCTTCCGTACTCGTCGGAGTTCCAAATTCCCCACTATAATTCAACAACGCCGTCGTCGGAGTCCCGTCGCCGACCGTCGCCTCCCCACAATCCTCGGTCATTCCGATGTCGGAGTTCTGGCCGGTGAGCTCCTGAACTATTGCTCGGAACTCCAGAGCATTGCTCGCTCGGACCATCATCGGGCTGGAAATATACTTCACTTTGATGGGTTTTCTCTTTGCTTTGGTGGGTTTTTTGCTGATCTTGGGCTGCTGCTGCTGCTGCTGATAACGGTGGTTGTCCATTTCCATTTTAGAGATCTAGAGAGAGATATATATATATATATAGAGAGAGAGAGAGAGAGAGAGAGGGATTTTGGGGGGAAGATGATGATGATGATGAATTGGGTTGGCAGATAAGGGCCCAAAGTATTTATAGGTTAAGGGAGATGGGGGAATTAATAGGAAGAGCAGGGAAAGTTCGAAGAAGGATAGGGGGGAGAGATTTTGCTCCAGTATGGATGATGTAACCACCTTCATTTTGTGTGGTGGTTAGTTGTTTCTAAAATGTCTGCCTATCCATAAAGTCAAGGTTGAAAGCTTTACTTGTCCTAAATCACTTTTACGTTTTCTCCATTTTAACACGTTGTAAAACGTTAATTATGGGATTAGGATATTGTTCTCTCTCATAAGAGTATGAAAATTTTGTTTTGATCCTCCCTTCAGTGTCTGCCATTTCATCCTAATGAACAAAATTACCCTTGATACCCTATTTTGTTTTCTCTGACAGCTCAATTAATTTCTTTCCATCTTATGACAAAAAAATACCCTCAGTACAAAATAATATCTTTCCTTTTATATTTATTACACATAGTACACATTCAGAAAAATTTATATAAAATTTCAACACGAATTTGGTAAAAATATCGACAATCATTTATTGAAAAAAATCAAATAAATTCAACAATTGCTTGTTCATGAAATATTTCAGTAATTGATTACGAAACAAATTAAAAATTTTTAATACATACTTGATAAAAAAGTTAAACCATTTCAACAATTAATTATTAA
>QLOD02000033.1:11641351-11662564 GCA_003260245.2 Sideroxylon spinosum
TGAAAATAAAAAAATTAATAATTATAAACAAAACTGCATTACCAAACACAGTTTCAGTTTTCATTTTAGAAAAAAAAACAGCAACAGAAAACACAAAACAGAAAATGACAATAGAAAAACAACAACAGAAAAACGACAGCGTTGTCAAACGGGCCCTTAGCCTCCTACTGTGGGTAGAATTCATCAGACCCTAAATTTAATCATCTAATTTCATTTCTACAATACTACTTAAGTGGGGGTACATGTTCCAGAATCCAAGTTTGGAGCTCAGATTTTGCCAAGAAGGGTCCTGTAATACAAACATCCTCAAACCTACGAACACTAAAAAGAAGGGTAAATTTTAATTTGCTCCCCTTAACTTTACATAAATTTCACTTTAATGCTTGAATTTTTATTTTTATATACTAATTAAGGATTTGAACTTTTAATGAATTACAATCTACCTTCAGGAACTATTTTACTCCGCACATCTAACTCCAAATTTCATGAACAAAAAATAATCACTCAAAGATGATACTATAATTAATTAAAAGCTGAGACCCTTAATTTTGAAAAGTGCGAAATGAAATTTGCTCAAAGAAAATAATAAACAAGAGATTGGTAATTACCTTCTGTTGGAGGGTGCCATTGAATTAGCAGTGCTTATCCTCCTCCTTCCAAATGTAGCCAGAGCTCAGCAGGAAAAGTGGGATTTAATACATCTCCCCTGAGGATTTTGTATTTCAATCGTTATTCTCTAGTCTTTTTAAGCATAGCGCAAATGCTTATATCTACTCTAAAAGATACGTCTTTCATAGCTTTTAATGGCACAAGATGGGCCCCATTGACTTTAGTTTAATACGGTGCCTTTGGTCTTACTAAACCTCGCAATAATTTTCAAAGAGAGTGATCGGAATTCTCCTATTAGTTTAAAAGAGACTCGAAAACTCCTCCTTAGGCGTCGGCTTGTTCCACTTGCCTTGCAACGTGATTTCAAAGATACGATAAGAAATTTATTATTTCCCGCCTCCTTTTTTGATTTCTTCCGTGCGACTATTCTCAGGTACTATTTATTGACTACAAATTAAGACTAGTCATCGAGGTTGGAATTTATGAACTTATGATTTTAATCGTGACTTTTTTCGAATTTTAAGTCAATATTTTCATGAAGTACACATATTGTTAAGTTTATATCAAATGTGTAATTTAAAATGTTCCATGTGTATTTTATAGTCTTACATTTAATTATTTAAAACAATGAATATTTTAAATTAAAATTTATTTCAAAATAAGAACTTTTGGTAATATAAAAGTGGATTTGTCTCACATTAAAATTTATGAAAAATTCCATAGACATATATGTGTCAAAGTTGGAAAAATGGAATAAATGCAAGGAGCACCCATGTATGATAAATAAGAATACCTTGAGAGTTTGTTTGGACGAGGCATTTGAGGTTAGATTTGGATGAGGCATGATATGGGGTGTTCAAATACCGGCTTTGGATGATATTTGGGAAGTTTGATTTCTTCTAGGCCAAATTTCTTCTCAAATCCAGTCTTAGTCCGGATTTCTTAACGCCAAGTATTCCTCGTCGATCGTGACTTGGCGTGAGAGGTCTGTTTTATCCTTCACTTATGTTGAAAAATTATCATTTTTTATTTTAAAAATAAAGAATTAAACCTTTTTTTAATTTCAAAAAAACCATTTTCGTATTTATTTTTATTAATTTTTTTACCGAAATATTAATTTTCAAATATAATATACTTTGTATATTTATCCATGTATTTATTATGTAATTTTTTGAATTATTATGTATTTATTCTATTTATAATTAAATTAATCAATTTCTATATTAAAATAATAAAGTAGGGGCATTTGGGTCATTTTCTCTCTTATTCTATCATGTCCACCCTCCAAATCTATCCTCTCAAAAAACCATCCAAAGAGCTCAAATACAAATCCATCCTCCTTTTGAGTAGAACCCGACCTCATTACAAATCCATCCTCATTTCAAATCCAAACTCAAATCCGACCTTATTATAAATTCACCCAAATCAAATCCTTTATCCAAATAGGTTGTGATGGGGTTAGGCCATGTTACTCATGTCGGCCATCTAACCTAAATTAATTTTGGGTTTGAGCCTCAAAATTTTGTTATTTGTAGACACATCTCCTCCCTCCAACAAACATTTAATGGTTGCCTATTTAAACATTCTTTTTGCTTAAAAAATAAAGAATTTTTTGTATAAAAAATCTACATACAAATTTTTTTTTTTGCATACATAGAATACAAACAAAGAATTGATTGACTAGAACACATAAATTTCCGTTTTTTTTTGTGTTGTAATCACTCTATCCTGGGAGATTGATGTTCATTGAAATCAGAAGTAAGTCTGGGAGACGAATTCAATCTTAGAAAGATAATATCTAACACTAGACTTGATCAAAGTACATTAAAAGATTATATTTCTTTATTTTTTTTGTTCTAAAACAGTGACTAATTTGAGCTAATTTACCAACTATCTTAAGACTGAATCGGTTTTTTCGCCACTGTTTTTCTTGTGTCTTTCTGGACAGAATTTTGGTTTTCCGCGCAATTCCTGGGCAACTTCCGTGTTAGAAACGTCAATGGTCTGTTTTAATTATTTTCCCTGCTTTTGGGTTTTGACGCACTGCTTTGCATTGTTTGACTTATTAACCAACCTTGTTTCAATTGTATTACAGTAATTGTCCACTCATTATCAGGTGAAGTAAATGTTAAGTGAAGTCACATGATTTTGTGTAATTGGATTGCAATTGTGATTAATTTTTATAGGGTTTTGGTCCTTTCTACTACAAAGTAAAATTCTGCATTGATTTGATTAGATGTTTAAAAATTAATAAAACAAAATATAATCTTTATACTTTGTATAATTGGTTGCATTGATTTCTATTTTGAAAGACTATTACTTCGCTGCATTATATTTCTGCATGTATGTGAATATTACTTGATGACATTACTATTATGTAAAACTTGTTTCTACAGAAAATTGCCTTTCCCTGCACTTGTTTATAAATTCTTTTATCCAGTTATTATTGCACAGTACACAAAATTAACTTTTTTGTGCAAACAAAAAATAATTCTCTGCAAGGATGAATTTGCTGCACAACTTTAAGTTGTACAGTCTGAATTCTGGTTTTAGTTTTCTCTGTAAAATTTATTTCTAGACTGCAATTAATGTGTTTGAAGTTTTGACTGTATTCACATAACCGTGTTTGTATTCATAAACTGCACTGTTTTTCGCGTCTTGATTGTATTGTAATAATTTCCCGTACACTTGAAAGTTTACTGGGGGTTTCTAATACAATACAAACTGCCGTGTTCAAATTCTGTTACAGATTTTAATTCAAAGGATTAGTGTGTAAATAACTCTTGTTTCAGTGTACAAATTCACGTATTTTGATAATATAGAATATTTTCTTGCACTATATTTCTGCGCTAACTTTTGTCAGAATTTGTTGTACTGTGAAAATTGCAGCACTATTAATTTTACTGCGTAAAATTCGAGCACCGAACACAAAAACAGTTTTTAGATTCTGTTCAGTTTTGGTGTTGCCGTATACTTGACTGCAGGATTTTGTTTTCTGTATTCTTAAACTGTTTTAATCGAAAGAAAAAAAAAATATTGCTACTGCCTGTTAATTTTTTTTTATTTTTTTCACGTAAATTCCCTGCTTGGGTTTACTACACATATATTTTCTTAAAATATTATTTTAATTTTTAATTAAAATCATTGAATTTGTCAATTTTACAGATCTAAAAATGACAAGTGAGACATTAAATTCTGTTACTGTTTCGGTTGTAATACTGGTCACTACTCTTAATGTGCCAATGGGTCATAGTGAGAAGTCAGAAAAATTCAATGGTGTTGATTTCAAAAGATGGCAATAGAAGGTGCTATTTTATCTTACTATACTGAATTTGATGAAATTTCTCAAAGAAGATGTGTCACATCTGAATGAGAATGAGACTGACAGTCATATTGGGGCGGTAGTTGAGGCATGGAAACACGCCAATTTCTTATGCTGTAACTATTTCCTCAATGAATTGAATAATAAGTTGTATAATGTATATAATCCAATGCAAACGTTTAAGGAACTCTGAGAATCATTAGACAAAAAGTATAAGACAAAAGACATTGATTCGAAGAAATTCGTAGTTAACAAATTTCTTGAGTACAAAAATGATTGATTCAAGGAGTGTGATTAGGCAAGTTTAAGATCTCCAATTAATCATATATGAGACACATATAGTGAGTCATTCCAAGTTACTACAATAATTGAAAAATTACTGCTAACTTGGAAGGAATTCAAAAATTACCTCAAACATAAGCAGAAGGAGATGGAATTCGAAGATCTTATTGTGAGGTTGAGGATAAAGGAAGATAATCTAAATCCTAAGAAGAAAAGTGGATATCATCATATGGCGTCCTAGGCAAACATAATGGAATAACTGAAACATACTAACAATAAGAAAAGAAGGTACACTAGAGAAAGCTCAAGGGCTAGCAATTTTAAACGATTTCAAGGAAAATGTTATGTCTACGAGAAACCTAGTCATCGAACAAAAGACTGCCGCATGCGAAAAGCTCAAGAGCCTCCCACGAAAAAGAAGAAATCAAATCAAGCTAACATAATTAAAATGAAAAGTCATATGGATGATATGCATCTTTCAACGGTCGTCTTTGAAGTGAAACATTAAGCCAATATTTATTTGGGGTCCACATATTACTAAATTTGGATCAAATCTGGAACTCAAAATATTCTACATGAACTTTATAGTCTTATATTGAATTTTTCAAATTCATATATAGCTTAAATGAAAATTGGCCTTACCATGAGGACTTTTGGCAATATGACAATGGGTTTGTCCCACATTGAAAATGTATGAAAAACTCCATAGACTTATATGTGCGAAAGTTAGAGAAATGGAAGAAGCCTAAGGGTCGCCCATGTATGGTAAATGGGATTACCTTGATGGGTTAGGCTATGTTACTCATGTGAGCAATCTAGCTTAGAGTGGACTTGGGTTTGGGCTGGATTAAGACATGGGGTTGGGCCAGGTGAAAATTTTGTTATTTTTTTTCTAATAGTCTGTAAATAAATAATTTTTTGCATAAAAAATCTACATACAAATTTTTTTTTTCTTGCATGCAAACAATACAAACAAAGAGTTAGTTCGATAGAACACACAAATTATCACTTCTTTTTGGGTGTTGTAATCATTCTATCTTAGGAGGTTGATGTTCGTTGCAACTAGAATCAAATACGGCGGACGAACTCAGTCTTAAGGAGACAGTGTCCAATATTAGGCTTGATCAAAGCGCATTAAAATTTCAGCCTAAAAATTGTGAGTTTTATTTCTGTTTTTTTTTTCTCTAAAACAATGACTAATTTGAACTAATTTTCCCGACAATAGATACATATATAAGAAATAAATATTTGTTAGGTGTTTTCAAATAATTTGTTGGATATAGATTGTTATGTCTAACATAAAATTGTTTTATTGGGATAAAAAGAGATATGTATCTGAATGATAAATGATAAATATCAAGTGGATATATATTCTGTAATATATATTCTCTATAACTCACCGTATTCCAATAGGACTCTATTATATTTGAATAACTCAGATAGTGAGTGTAACTAGATAACTCAAAGTGATGGGTATCAGGTAATAATAACAATAATTACTTATTTAATTATTTGTTATAAGTATTCCAATAATCATACTCCATATTTATCTAAAATACACAATCCATCTAATACAATTTGAACTTATCCAACAAATGTAGTTGTTCCAACAAATAACTATTATCTAACCGATACAACTCTTCCAGGAGATGCATCTATGTCATCTAAGAGATATAATAGCATGCTAAGTATCTGATAAATTCAACTCTCAATGGTATCTGTATCGATTCAATTGGAAAAACATATTGATCAACACAGGTTTTTGTTTTCTTGCAAAAAAAATAGATTATCTTTTCACTTACAATTCTATTACGATACAAACACTGTTTTTATCTTGAGTTCACAAGTGCAAAGTGTGATCAACGGCTTCATTTTATCTTAAAAGAGAATTCGTATATAATCTTTGTTACACTATATAAGGGCAAATGTTTCCTTAAAGTGAGTGGCATTTTGACACATTACTTGAAGCAAATCCTAAAATCCTGTTTATCTGTTTCCGACAATATTACTATATATATTATATTTTGTATTTAATTTTTACCATTACTTGAAGTATTTTTTAATATTTGGACTGAATATTTGGTTCGTGTGATAGTTTTTTTTATTATTTTCTTTTTTGCACAAAGTTCTTGTCGTAGTATTTGTTTTCATTTATTTATTTATTTTTGAGCTAGTTAGGTTAAAATTGTCATTACGCACTGGTAAGGAAATTTGAAAGCCTACACAGTCACATCATAATCAAGGAATTACACAATATCATAATATAATAATCAATTCTGGGACCCATAACCCAAATCGTAAAAATAAATATATAGATGTCCAATTATAACATTAAAAATATAGGCCAACTTTTAGTCTAGCTCAACTTTCGGGTGACTGCTTTCAACTCTCGAGGGTCATTTGTAATATGGAAGAGGTAAGCACCACCTTCTAGTAGGTAGGACTATTCAAATATACATAATAAGTCACAACAATGTCAACAAAATACAATATGCTCAATGTAGGTATGAGCAATGGCAATATCTAATTTTTCTTTACCCCCAACCTTATCTCGGGATTAGGTCACCAACATACCATCTTACGCTCAAAACAAATATACATCTCAATATATTACTAGTGGGAGACCGTGTTATACTCCCACTAGTGTAAGACTTAAGGGAACCGTATTACACTCCTTATCCTTTTGCTAAGGAACCATGTTACATCATCTAGTTAGGCACCTATTTTATTACTTAAGCAGGGTCTAGCTACAATCTAGAGAAATCACTTCATAATATAATTTGAGATTAACATCCCAACTTTAATGACTAATCTCTAGTCATATATGTCGACTTGATTGGAGAGCATCTAATATTTTATAATATCGCATTTAATCATTTTCTCAAAACAACGAATCTCATCTATACATATCACCATGCCTCAGCATGTCAATAGTGACCATATGGCACTATCAGTTAAATTAATATCACAATATAATCAAATGATACAACCTCAGTCGTATGTACTTGATATGCTCAGTCATATATAATCATCAATAAACAATAATTTTCAATGTAACTAATGTGTGATATTCTTAAGCATTTATCAATTTGATTTTGATAATCGCATAAGCCCTATTGATTTGGGGTAAAACATATCCAAATTATAAACTAGGGGCAAAGGATTCTAAAGAAAAATAGTACGATATTTCAAGAAATTAACATTTTTTACTTGTGTAGCACCACGGTGTCTGGATGCTGTTTGAAGGGTAGTAGGTTTCCGAAAACCATTTGAATGAAATTAGGTGTGCCAACCCATCTAAATGGTATCCACATTTAAACCTGGTCCGAATGAGATGAAGCATTTGAACTATATTTGAAAAATGTCCAAATAGATAAAAGATAGAACCACATTATGGGTTAATGTTCTTCACAAACTTGGAACCCAAAATTCTCCCAAATCACCAAATCAAGCCACTAAATCAACAATACAACTCATTCAAATATGTAATAACATCCACAACATGCTAATCAACAAAACATCCTACTTAAAAACTCGTAGATTCCACAAATCATGCATATATACATATATATATATATATATATACACCGATATATATACACATATATCTCAAATCTCAACCAAATCATACATATTGCTTGCTCACACCAAGTATAAGGATCAGTTGTAGCTAGTTAATCCGGAAAAGTCCGGGTCGTCTTAAGGGAGTGTAAGGGTTGGGAGTTTAGTTTGAAAAATCATTTTTGAAAATGAAAATTTACTCCACAAAGAATATCAAAACAAAAAAAAAAAAAAAAAACAAAAAATAGGTTTTCAATGAATTTTTCATGAAAGGTTTTTGAAAATAGAGAAAAAAAAAAAAAAACATCTCATCCCAATTCAATTCATATTATAGTTTAATTTGACTATAATTTTTTCAATTTTATAACTCAACTAATAAACAACTCAGTTCAAATTGGTCAGAAGATTTTTCAGTTGAAATATGAAAGATGGAAATTTTTTCCTTAATTTTAATATTTTTTTAAATGTTAAATTCAATAAGTCATGCCATCAGATCGAATATTTTGTATATGAAATTAAAAATCCAAACATACGAAAGTAGGATCACAATTATGAACTTACGATTTTGAAAGTCATAAAATTAGAGAGAGAAATTCTCCATTTGGTTTTCTTATAAGAATATTGAACTCAAGCACATGATTGAAAAATTAAAAATAAAAACTTAACTATAATATTTCATGAATCAGAAGAAAGATAGAAAAAAATTACCTAATGTATGTTAAAAGAAAAACTCACCATAATCGAAAGAAAACAAAACTTAAAATGAAAATGAAACTCTTATTAAAATTCTAAAAAGAAAACAAAAAATAAAATAAAATAAAATAAAACTATTACCTTCTTGAAAAGAAAAGTAGGAGAGAGAACTCCCTTGAAGAGGGAGAGATTGTTCACCCAGCTCAACTTTCGTCTTCTTTCCTTCCTATTCTCTACTTGGAGAAACCTTATAGGTTATGCCCTTTTATTATTCAAAACTAGAATTCCTCCATCATTGCAATCATTAAAGCTAACAAAAAGTTATGAAACCTATACTAATAAAAAACTAATAAAACCTATAATAATATCTCTCTCTGGTGTTCTAAAAGTTCATATAAAAAAGAAGAATTAAAAAAAAAAACTTCCAACTTCTTGAAACGGTCGGTCTTCATGAAAGTCTACATGAAAAGTTTCACGGTCCTTTTGAAGGGGGGTTCAAAGGGTCCTTAGCCATCAAAGGGCCCTTCGAAGGGTAGCCTCAGACTTTAATCTTTCTGAACTTTCTGAAATCAACCCTCTTCTGTCATGCACATAGGCCTTCTAACATGGGACCTTCGAAGGGCAAGGTCGCACTTGAATTTTTTTTCTTATTCTTTTCTTGCACCACTTTCCATGGGGCGAAGCTTTGTGTAGATGGAACACCCTTCGAATGTGGCTTCAAAGGATTCTTATGACATGTCTTATTTTCTTTCTATTTTGCTCAATTCACATTTAGCTTTTACTCACCTAAAATGAACAAAAGTTAATAGAACTAAAGAAATAACCTCATTTACTCTTTTTAATCATTGATTTATCACATTTAAACATACATAATTTACCATTTTATGTGATTAATCACACCCGCCAATCTATACACTGCTAGTTCCTAGCAATGAAAGCAATTAAATCCAAAAGTCTTAACTATGAATGCAAGGTTACCCCCAATATATAGCCCACTTATTCAAAATAAAATTAAATAAACCTACCTAAAGAAATGTCCACTTTCGTAAGAGACACACGATCACACTTAGCAAGTATAGTAAACCCTTTAAACCCCTAGGTCCCTTAGTAGACGAGTAAGGTCTCGTTAGGCTTTGTAGTGATGCTACGCATAAACATCTAGGAATGGTTTCGTGTATGGCACAAGTCACTTTAAGTTCAAAATGGTTTAAGTTCAATAATCAACAAGTTGCATGGTCTGAGAATTGCTTATTTCATTGAAATGCATATTGAACCTAACCACTAGTCAACCTTTGAGAATCATATATGCCAAGTTACGTCATTCCTTCAACAGGGTTATAAAAGTATGCAAAAACTTGGCTTCAACCTCAAAATCTCATATAATGGCCTAACATCACTCCCTATGTTTGCAACATCTCATACAGTCCTTAAAATTTAGTCATGCAAGTAAGTGTGATGCCATGGGTGCATTGAAACCAAGAACAAGAATAATGAAGCTATTCAAAGAATGTGAGGGGAAAATAAAATTAAAGATGAATATGTACAACCCCTCATAAAAGAAAGTTAAGGCTCTAAAGCTCACAAAAATGTGGGTATAATTGTCTACCTATGTAAAGCATGCTTGCTTAACCAAGTTTCATGATTTTCACTCCATAAGTCTTATCAAGATCACACACTTTTCTCAAAAAGTCCCAAAATGACATATTCTCAAGGCTCAAGGAAGCTATAAACTCAACTTGAACTCAGCATCTTATCAAAGATTGAACAAAAATCATTGCTACTCTCACAAAAATCGCCAACATAAATCCAAACCATAGAAGACATGCTTGGTCAAAAAATGTGCTAAGTTATGACAAATGCTCAAATTTTAAAACTTTTTGAGAAGTTTTTCAATAAAAGCACATATTTTCATCATGTGAACCCTCCTCCCCAACCTAAATCACACATTGTCCTCAATGTGGTAAAAATGAAGCAAATGTGGGTCTGTAGTGTACAAGTGAACTTGATGAATAGCATGTAGCAATGGCTACATAACAACGAAGCACAGATAAACCGAAGCAAACACCCATTATTTTTTCATTTTTAATATTTTTTTAAGCCACTTGAAAAGTAAATTAAACCACTCTCCAAACTAGATCCTACAACACTCCCAACAATAAGAAATTATATTCTTTAAGTGTAGAAGTAAAGTATAAGACAAAGTAAAAGAGATAGAAAAATTACCTCAAGTGCTTTATTCCACTAAAATTAAAACTGTGCAAAAATAAAAATAAACTAGACAAGAGAAGAGAAGTTAGACTATACAAATCAAAGTAAAACAATAAGAAAAAATAGAATCTAAGCGAAGAGAAAAAAAATTGAAAATAAAGAAAATAAAAATCTAGTCTACCATGTACAAAAACAATGGAAGAGAGGGATCATCCAACTCCCAACCTATCCCAAGCATACACATATGGCTTAAAAAATAAAATATTCTCCTCGGGCTCACAGAGAGTTAAGGGTGGATGTGCCTGAGTAGAGAACAACTTAAGGGAAGAATGGCCCTATAGGATCCAAGTAACCCCGAATATAGCCCTATGAATGGACCAAAATGGATATGGTGGGTTTTAGTAGTCTTTTAACACCCAAAAAGTTAATTTGTGCTCCCCTCATATCTACCACCTCCCCTAGTGAAGGTTAGTATCATAAAATTCACTCACTATCCCTTGAGTAGAACTCTTGTGTGGGGTTAAGTCAAAAGGTGATGTGCACCACTCTTAACCTCGAGTGTGTGGATGAGTGAACTATGGTCAACCGACTCAATAATATGCTCCTCGGCCCTCGATTCATGATTTTGCTCAAGTGGAGTCAAAGACTTTCAATTGTGCTCGGGATGATCAGGGTGGGGTGAGCATCAAGCTCGATGGTAGGGACAGATGGAATGTCCTCTGGACTCTCTAATGGTGGAGATGAATTCTCATGAATAGGAGAGCCCACACGGAGTAAAGTAATAGGTTCACTCTCTTCCCACTTAAGCCCTAAGGTCTCTAAGTGTGAGTCATGCTTATGTGCGAGTAACCTAAAGGCAAGGGACTCATCAGACAAGTCCTCAAATGGTAGTGAAGTATAAGAACATACAAAACCAGTGTTGATGGGCTCCTCACACATTTGACTCCCAATAAGTGGAAAATTATATTCATATGATAGAGAGTTGGTGTGGCTTTCATAAGTGAAAGAGTCAACACTCGGTTTAGTTTTTCCCGTTAACTTTGAAAGTTCATAAGAAGCCTCGAGCATATGCCATGCCGCATCTAGGGTAACATTAACATACGCACCCTTGGCTAAGTCAGCTAATATGTGGAGCATCCCAATAGATAAACTCTTATAGAAAAAATTGAGGATGTTCCAAGAATCATAGCCATGATTAGGAAAGGTTTTTAAAAGATCATGAAATCACTCTCAATATTTATAAAATGTTTCAAACTCCATTTGAGAAAAGTTTTCTAACTGAAGCCAAAAAATTGTCAGAAATTTTTCAACTAAAGGACAAAATAACTCTTTCCAAGTATGTACTGACTCACTAATAGCATAACACTATTCTCTGGTTACACTTTGTAAATAAAGGAAAAAACAAAAACAACAAGTGTTTCTCTATACTAAAATTGGCACAAATAGCACACACCTTCTCAACTTTGTCCAGATGAAGACATGGGTCTTCACTCTCTTACCCATAAAATTTTGGGAGTAAATAATAAGTCTCTAGGGCAAAATCATGACCATATAAGTCTCCTAGATAACTTATATAATTATAGGTATCAAAGTTTCCATGCTTAAAATCATCCATTTCCATGTCCATGTTGAAAAAAAATAATAATAATAACTAAAATGCAATTTATGCTAAAACACAAAAAATAAAATAAATATTAAAAATAAAGGAAAAATAAGAAAGGCAGAGTGAAGTTACCGAGCAAGTGCGTAGGCCTCCATTGTTGAAGATGGTGGTGGTGTAAATTACATTCTCAATCCAACTCCAAAACTATCACCACTACTCATTAGGCTCCCCGACAACGGTGCCAAAAATAGGCTTGCTCACCTCAAGTGCTGAGATTAGTTATAACTAGTTAATCGAGATAAGTCTGGGTCGTCTCGCATGGAGCATAAGGCTTTGGAGATTACTTTAAAAAATCACTTTTGAGAATGGAATTATACTTCACAAAGAATATCAAAATAAAAGAAAACCTGTTTTCATTGATTTTTTCATGAAATATTTTGAAAATCTAAAAAAAAAAAGAAGAAGAACCTTATCCCGATTCAATACATATTTTAGTTTAGTTTGACTCTAACTTTTCTAATTTTATAACTTAACCAATAAACAATGCAAATTGGTCGAAAGAGTTTTTAGTTGAAATAAATAAGATGGAAAATTTCTCCTCAATTTTTATTTTTTTTTTCAATGTTAAATTCGATAGGTCATGCCATCGGATCAAGTATTCCGTATATGAGATTAAAAATCTGAACATACGAAAGCAGAATCATAACGATGAACTTATGATTTCAAAAATCTTAAAATTAGAGACAAAATTTCTCCATTTGATTTTCTTATATAAATATTGAACTCAAGCACATGATTGGAAAAATTAAAAATCAAAAATCAAAAATCAAAACTTTAACTATAATATTTCATGAATCAGAATAAAGATTAAAAAAAAAAAATTACCTAAGTACGTTAAAAGAAAAACTCACCATAATCGAAAGAAAACAAAACTTTAAATGGAAATGAAACTCTCACTAAAATTCTAAGAAGAAAATAAAAAGTGAAATTAGAAAAAACCACTACTTACTTGAAAAGAATACTAGGAGAGCGAAATCCCTTGAAGAGGGAGGGATTGTTCACCCTAGCCCAACGTCTGACTTATTTCCTACCTATTCTCTCTACCTAGAGAAACCTTTAGAGGTTATCTTATTTTATTATCCAAAACTAAATCTCCTCCATCATTACAATCATTAAAGCTAATAATAAGTTATGAAACCTCTACTAAAAAAAGCAAGTCCACGTGAAAAGTTTCATGGACCCTTCGAAGGGGGATTCAAAGGGTCCTGAGCCGTTGGACAGCCCTTCAAAGGGTAGCCTAAGACTTTAATTTTTCTAAACTTGCTAAAATCAACCCTCTTCTATCATGCGCGTGGGCGTTTGAAGGGTAGGGTTACACTTGAATTTTTTTTCTTCTTCTTTTCTTACACCACTTTCTGTCGTGCAAAGATTTGTGTGGATGAAACACCCTTCGAAGGTGCCTTCAAAAAGTCTTCATGACTTGTCTCATTTTCCTTCCATTTTGTTTAATTTATTCACATATAATATACCCAAATTATGCTAATAACGAGCATAAACACATTACCCCAACTATCTTAAATCTGTAAAAAAAAACAAAAAAAAAAGATGTAATTAAGAGTAAGTTTCAAGGCCCTTTAAACTTCAATTGCTTGAAATTCTCACCTCAAGCTAAACCAACGAAAATGGTCACCAGCACGTCAAATAGCCCTAGATCCATCTAGTATCATGCTTTGGTTTTCACCTTCTCTTTCTATTTGTTTTTCTCCTCTCTCTTGTAGATTTGTATTAGGAAAAAGAAAAAAAAAATTAGGAAAGAAAAAGAAAAAAACGAAGAAAATAAAAATAGGCTTG
This sequence comes from Sideroxylon spinosum, assembly GCA_003260245.2. NCBI lineage: Eukaryota > Viridiplantae > Streptophyta > Magnoliopsida > Ericales > Sapotaceae > Sideroxylon > Sideroxylon spinosum. The sequence continues at coordinate 11,655,481 of QLOD02000033.1, forward strand.
GCCCATTACACAGTTCATCAACCTAAACATAAATTTGAGCCAAACTTAACCTAAGTAAATAAAATGAAACTTGACAATCTAGACTAAAACTCAGGCTGAAATATTTAAATTATCCAAGAATCTAAATAAATGGCCAAAAATGTCAAGGATTATAAGTGTCAAGCACAGAAACAATGTCTTTATCCCACATCACTTCGGTAGAGAAAGGAAGTGACATAAATGTAAAATTCAAAATCTACAAAGTATAATGTATTTTAAAACTATGGGAGTACTGGATTCAGTGAAAACTCCATGACTAAGTGCGCTCAAGTGGGGGTGATACCTGGATAGGTAACCCCCTAGGAAGTAAGTAACAAAACCCAAAGTGAGCACTATGTCTTATTTATATGCAGGTTGTTATAAATGGTATCAAAGTCAATACCCAACTAGAAGTATGAGCCCATGTAGAGGTACGTTTCTTATTAAAGAGGAGGATTGTGAAGGACAGTAAAGGACCAGACTGTGAGGGACCTACCTATGTGGGAATGAAATAGAAAAAGGAAGCAAAAGATATGTAATATTTAGCATGTATAAAGAATAACATGTTTTAAACCGTGGCAACATTAGATTTAGTTGGAACTCTAGGTTTAAGCATGCTTAAGTAGGGGCATACTAGGATGATGACCCCCTAGGAAGTAGCTAACCAATTCTAAAATGGAAAATATTATACTATGTAGTTGTGGGTTATTATAAACAATAAATACGAGGTGTTACATTCTCCATTCTTACACAAATTTCATCCTAAAATTTAAATCACATACCTCAATTCATAAACAGAGATGGATACTTTAACCATATCATTGACTCACATTCTCACGTGGATTCTCCAATTCTATGATGACATCACAACACATGAACTGAAGGAATGATCTTACCATGCAAAACTTGCCACATCATCTTTAATATCCAGTTCTTCCCAATTGATCACACGAGGAACGTCTGGCATACACTTCTGAAGCATAAATATGCCACCTAACCAGTTCTGTTAATAATCTAAAAGGATCCAATATATCTCAGTGAAAGCTCTCCACATTTCCCAAATCAAACAACACCCTACTGTGGTGAAACTTTCAAAAACACAATATCACTAACACGAAACTCTAACGATCACCTCCGCTTAGGATAACTCTTCTGCTTACTCTAAACCATCAAAAATCTCTGTCAAATCATCATATCATGACCAACCTTTACAAGTTCTCCAACCCCATCATAATACAAAGCAAATCTGTAAGGTCATCCATATAAAGTCTCATATAGACGTATCTTGATACTCACCTGATAATTGTTGTTATAGATAAATTTAATCAACAGAAGATGGCTCTCCCAATTACCTCTAAGAGTCAAGATATTAGATCTAAGGAAATCTTCCAAAATCTAAATTTTCTACTATAACTACCTATTAGTCTACAAATGAAATGTCGTACTAAAAAACAATTGAGTCCCTAGTTCTTTTTGCAAACTTTCCCAAAATTGGGTTGTAAACACTAGATCTCTATCTGACACAATAAATAATGGTGTACTATGAAGAATCTCTCGAATATAGAGCTAATATCGCTATTCCAATAACATTCTCATTCCAAACTGGTAAAAAATGTGTAATTTAGTCAATCAGTCCACAATCATCCAAATGAAATTATGCCTCTTGCGAGTCTTCGGGAAACCCAGCTCAAAATTTGTTGTCACATGGTCCTACTTCTGTTATTTCATTGATAATGGTTCCAACAAACAAGTTAGCCTCTGGTGCTCTGCTTTCACCAACTAACAAGTTAGGGCAACGAAACACAAAATCAATCATGTCATGTTTCATCCTACTCTACCTTCCCAAGTCCTTATGCATGTTGGTCCTGTCAGGATGCACTATAAACTATGAGCAATGAAACTCCCGAATTATTTCTTTCTGAAGTCCATCCTCATTAGGTATAACAACTTTATCCTCCTTAAATTTCAAATATCCATCTATGACTTAACTCTAATTTTTTGTTGCTTACCTAGAAGAAAAATAATCTACATGTTCTAACAAAACTAGTCATCTTGTTGAGTCTCAACAACTTGCTTCAACAACATTGATAGTACCTATAAATAATTTATAATCGAGTAAATCATTCCATCATCACCACTATCATCATCCCATCAAAATTGAAAGCTACCTATGTCTTCATGAATTTGCCACTAAGAACGAACCATAACAGCCACTAAACTCTACAACTTTTTACTCAAAGCATCAGTTACCCTGTTGGCCTTACTGGATGATATTGGAGATCAAAATCATAATATTTCAAGTACTTCATCCACCCCTATTGTCTTATATTCAAATCACGTTGGACAAACAAATAGTTTAAGCTCTTATGATTAGAATACACGTTAAACCTCTCATCATAGAAATAATACTTCCAAGTTTTCAAAGAAAAAACTATCACAACAAATTCTAAGTCATAAGTAGGGTAATTCTTCTATGTGGTTTTAACTAGCTAAACTTATATGCTACCACTTGACCATTTTGCATTAAAACATAACCTAAATCTTCAACATATGATCCTAAAGTGTCTGCAAAATTATTCTCAACAAGATATAATCTACTTAATGTAAGTATGATGAAATGGCCAAAGCTTTCTCTAATTTTTATCTACCCCCAACTTTATTCTGGGATGGGTGACACTTAACAAAACATACAGGGTCACCAACTATAAATATCCCAATTTCCCTCCCTCAGTTAAAATTTACGATATTTAATGGTTCTAATTAAATGGTTCTCTATTAATTAATTTCCCCCAATCATAGGATGTGACAAAATGCTACAAAAAAAAAAAAAAAAAGGCAAACATTTAGTAAAATGATGATTGTATACCTCGAGCTAGAGATAAGTTAAACTAAAGGCTGAGATCATGGTAAGGCCCCACCAGAATTGATAGACATGTCTAATACACCATATTGAGGATTCATGCATCAGCAAAGTATCCAAAGTCCAGAGTCAAAGGTCAATTTGGTTCAAAAGTCGAGAATGGCCTCTATCGACGCACTTGAAGGACTATATCGACCAAAATACTTAAATCAAGCCAGAAACTACAATAAGATGTATAACATCTCATAACATTCCAAAGAACACTGAGGTAAGCTCAGAATAGACAAGATACTGCTCTAGAGATCATCCAGGCCCTGATAACTTAAAATGACTCCTACTGACAAGAAGAATGCTACTAGCACAACAAACACAATTTGAACCCTAAAGTGAAGTTAGAATATCATCAAATTTTCTAAGAATGTCAAGAACACATTCCCTGAGGTAATGTCATATCTAGGCCTGGACAAATCAAATTTTAGGAAGTCCTTCCGGAGCCAGGATTCAAAAATTTGTTAATATTTTATAAATTTATAAAATTGTCTAGGAGTCTCACCGATGGAATTTTTGGATTTTTCTTACCCGAAAATGGTAGGAGGATCAATCTTGATGATGCCTCCAAGGGTCAAAAAAAGGAATTGAATGACCCCTACTTCGTTTTAGTCTGTTTCGGAGCAATAGTTTTCAAACAAACCTAACTCGATCCTGAAGAATCCAAATTGAACCAAATTTTAACCTAATTAGTTTAATTCTCCCCAAAACTTGCCTAAAAGGTCTCTAGAGCTTCTGAAAACTATACAAACATCCCAAAATGGTCTGAGCATGTCAAGGCGGAATCTGAACATCACCTGAACTAACCTCAGATTGGAGCTACAGGCCAAAATGGCCCAAAACCCTTGGATGCCAAAGGGGTTTGCCATAACCCTTTGGTAAGAGGTTTTCCCCCAAGGTCGAGCAAAACGTCTGCCTATGTTTCTGGGCGAATCATTTTGCCTATGAGGCTTGGCAAGCTTTCTACCTACAAAGTCAGGCAAACATATTTTCAACAAAAACCTGTGAAGATTTTTTCCACATGAAGTCAAGTAGAATTTTTTGCCTTATACGATCGAGCAGATAAGTTTGCCTAATGGCTTGGGCAGAAGTTTTGTTTGGGTCTAAAAACAACTTATAAATAGGTGTCTTCCATTCTCATTTTCACATTCAACACTTGAAGCCTTTCAAGAGCTCTCAAGGCAAGGCCAATTCTAAATTTTCTCTCTCAAGCAAAACCTCGCGTCGGCAAAAAAAAAAAAAAAGAAAAAAAAAAAGAAAAGATTTCCTTAGAAAATTTTTATTTTAGTTTTAATTAAATTTATTTACATGACGAGGATAAAATAATTTTAAATAAAAATACTTTGTAAATGAAAGATATCCAGGTCATAACTCAAGTTTAGGCTAGACCCGATGCATGATATTGACCGGATTTATCCGAGATAATTTTGTAAAATTCCAAATATCATACATATGTATGCCTACATCATACTACCATACCATACCATACCATGCCATAATACCATGTCTACCATGCCATGTCATGCCACGACTTCACATCACATTATCACGCCATGCTATCCCAAACATCATATCTGCCATGCCATGACATCTCTACCATGTTATACCATGTTGACTTGATATTATGACATCATGATGCATCACTATGCTATGCCATGTTATACCATGTCATCATCATCTTATACCATGCTAGCATGCTATATTGCCATGTTATACCATGTTATGCCATGCTAACATGCCATATTACCATGTTATTCCACATTACCATATTCAATCATCATCCCACATCGTAAAATGGCACACCAAGGCATCATTTACCATGCTAGCACAGGTTATGACATACTATGCACCATGTCCTGACATGCCGGCATATGCCTTGACATGCTAAAACATATTAAAAAATACAACCACACACCCACTTAGATTGACATGGCCTCAAAAATCAATCGCTTACCTGAGCGAACAAGGCTCGAGGACTAGAAATGACTCAAAACTGGCTAAGCCAATAATTTTTGGGTCATGACTCCCTTAGATATACTATCATCCATTTTTGAATATAAGTTGCCATCACATTCAACATGCCCAGGACATACTTAACACATCAAGTGCATCACATTAGGCTCCTAGGCCATTTCATACAGACTTGATTATCATCACCAGGAATTGAGCTCTTGATCAGAGCATAATTTCTTTCACTAATGATAAACACTCACTCACACGCGTAAGGTGCAACATTGGACTTGAACTCCCCAACGAAATGAAACTCCTTCCCCAGTTATATGCAAGGGATCTATGTTACACCCCCTAGCTTTCTGCTAGGGAACTGTGTTACACCCCTAGTCATACATCTATTGTACACAAGTAGGCTCTGGTTGTAGTTCGGACAATTAAATCATATCATAAGATAACTCAAGATTAACATTCTAGCTTCAATGACTAATCTCTATATATATATATATATATATCAATTGAGAATCATCCGGTATTTTATAAAATCTTATTTTATCATTTTCTTAAAACAATGAATCCTGTCTATACATATGACTATGCCTCAGCATTTCAATAATAACTATATAGCAGCCTTGTCCAAATTAATATCATAAATGGCCAGATGATATAAATTTATCCCTTTGCACATGATCTACTCAGTCATATATAATCAATAATCAATATCTCAACATAAATAAAGCAAGTTATTCTCAAGGATTTATCAATCTAATTTTCATAATCTTATATGCCTTGGTGATTTGAGGTAAACCATATCAATATCATAAACTAGTGATAGAGGTTCCAAAGAAAAATGGTACACTATTTTAAGAAACTAAAATTTTTAACCTACCTAGCACCCTAGCATCTTGACCCCATTCGAATAGTAGTAAGTGTTTGAACCCCATTCGAATAGTTTCCACGTTCGAACTTGGTATGAACGAAATCAGATGTTCAAATGTTGTTTGAACATAAATAGGCCAAAACATATGGAACACAAAAACCAAACCCATAACCCCGCTCTTTAATATCACAAAACAACAATATAACTCATTTAAACATGTAATAACATCCATTACATGCTAATCAACCAAGAAATTTAACTTAAAAACTCATACATTCCACAATCCCAACATATATGCACATATATACACACATTCACATATACCTATATACCTCAACATATATATATTTTAAATCTCAACCAAATCCCGGATTTAATATACCAATATCATGTAATCATAGGCATAAATACATAAGTTCATCCCACATACTTCAAATCTGCTAAAAATATAAGAAATGGTAAAAATTCTTCAAAGCCCTCCAAACATCGATGGCTTAAAATTCTCACCATGAGTCAAACCAAAGAATATTGTCACTAGCACAATCATCACCAAGTTGAGTAGCCTAAGATCAACCCAATCTCACTCCAATCTTCACTTTCTCTCTCTATGTTTTGTCTCCTCTCTCTCTCTCTGTCTCTCTCTCTCTCTATAAAACTCACACCTGAAGTAGAAATAAGAAAATGAAAAATAAGGAAAACAAAAGAGGGTTGGACCATGGCCCAGTTCTCTAGTCCAAAAACAATTCTAGGCCAAACCTAGCCTAGAGAAATAAAATAAAATTTGACAATAAGGACCAAATCTCAAATTCAAATATTTAAATGACCTAAAATTTCAATAAATACCAAGTGTTACATATAGTTCAAATAATTTTAGATTTTTAAAAAAATTTTCACGTAAATTTTATTATATTATCATAATTACTTTCAAGACACAAAATATCATCTTTGTCTCTCGTTCAATCAACTATAAATAAATTTTACTTAGTTAATAATAACTGATTGAAGGGATAGTTTAAAGTACATTCTGAAATGAAATTATTGATAAAATGTAAGAATGCTTAATTTAATTTAACCTTATTTCTAATAGCCAAAGAACATTTCATAAATTCAAGTATGATTATGAAATTGTTTTAATTTTATCTTAACTTTGCATTTAACTTAGGCAAAGCTAGTAGTTTACCTTGATCACAAAGAATTTAAGACTAGATCTAGATATCACCTCTCTATAAGTCTATATTTTAGCATTCTACCAAGTCGGGGAGTGAAGAACATGACAGCTAAATTTGTATTCGATAAGAGTTAATTTTATATGATTAATGAAATATTTG
>QLOD02000033.1:11742874-11758574 GCA_003260245.2 Sideroxylon spinosum
GTTTTGGGTATTGTTGGTCGGGGAGGATACACAGGGGGGGAGAGAGAGAGAGTAATGTGCGACAACTTATTTCAGGGGCTGCCACCTCCTTCTGCGCCTCCTCCGCCTTCCGCCGAACAACATCAACAATCTTCAAATGCCGCCGCCGCCGCCGTCGTCCCCACGACCAAAGAATCGATTCCGAATCCGCGGCCGCCTGTGCTCAAGAGCGCTCTCAAACGCACCAAGCCTACTGAATCGCAACCTGAAGGTACCACAATTTCCCACAAAAGGGGGGAAAAAAAAGGAATTAATCCTAAGCTTCGTCTAGATTCTTCTGTTATTTGCTTCTGTCACTTGAATTATCATCTTATAACAACTGATTATGGCAGTGGATTTAATTCTGTTCGTGTAGATGTCTTGAATGTTATTGGTTCTTGGTTATTTTAGAATGCTCTGATTTCAGAAATCGTTAGAGTTTCATTATATCACATTTATGTGAATTTTGGGCTTTCAGAAGTTAGGAAACTAGATTACAGGGTGAAAAGAAAGACAGCCCTATAAGCAACTAAAAGAACAAAAGGGTCTACTTTATTGGTACGATTATTTGTTCTGGTGGAAAAGTGCAACGGAAACATTTGATCCGAATTGTGTTTTTCCTCCTTCCCCGAGCAAACCCTCTAGTCTTTCATCCACGTAGAGCTGTAAGCAAACCTAGTCACAAATCCCTTATGGTGAGCTCATGTTTAACCAAACCTAGAGGGTTTTTAACCAAACTTGAGCTCACCCAAAAGTTCTTAATTTGTTTAGTTGGATTTTAACGAAACTTGAGCTCACCTTATGGGCATTTCTCGAATCGTTTGATTTTCATGGCTGATACTGCTAATCCACTAGCTAGTCTGATCAAAACCAAACGAAGATCTGTGTGGATCTGCACATGATTTGGATGTTCATCTTTGAACTTTCGGCCACCATCAAGAAGAATAAGAAACTTGAAAATTATAATATCGTGAGACAACATTCTTAGAAGTAGATGGTTTATGTGATATGTGAAGGTGAATACGTAGAGTGTCATGCCCCGAATTCCTCACAAACCCGAGAGCATGAACAAAGAACCAAAATCCACCCAAGTCATCGATCCGAGCTCATCAGAGCCAATCATGTTTAGCAATAATAAACTGAAAACCTCCAAAGTTAGATGATAAATAAAAATTCATTCCTTGTCTCCAAACCGAGACTTATACAATAACAAATTCTAATTTATTAATAAATAAATAAATTAATTAAATAATTGTAATGAACTACTCAAATAATCTACTCCACTGAGACGGTCCCATCACAATCATCATCCGGTGTGACACATGCCCCTGAATCTAAAGTTGTAAGGGCACGAGCACAATATACTAATGTATATTAAAATAATTAAATGGTACTCGAGGAAAAATAAAAATTAAATGAATCATGCATGGGTGTCCTAGCATGAATCTGTAATGTGCCATGCCAACATGCATCTCATATCACAAATATTTAAATATTATAAACATGAAATATAATAAAATAAATTATTTTAACAGAACGACAATTTAAATCTATTGGGTTAGATACCGTTGCTTGATCAATTTAGTCCTTAACCATAGGATACCAAAAATATTTCATAAATTCGAATACGCTTCATAGGCTACTAGCCTGGTAGACATGATGACCAATCCCCCTCAGGCTTATGGTCTTTCAACCATCGGAGCTTTCAGCACCATCTATTCATTCTGGTACCTCTCTCAACCCAAAACCAAAATCAAAATCATAAAATCCATAAATAAATTATCATATTTATTTATTCAAATCCAAATCATCATTTAAAAATATTTCTTTTTCCTATTCAAGGTTCCACAATAAAAGTAAAAATTTTAAATTTTGTACCAAACCAATTTTCAATTCCCCAAGATCAAAATCAATTTAAACCCCTCTTCCAAATCACAACACAACGATATCCATACAATTAATCATGCAAAAGCAAACCGATTAGTCACAATAATTTATCAAATATGCCATTCATGATAAATTTAATTTTCATTCAACTCCACCCCTACCTCAAATAAAATCTGAAATCTGTTAAGAAAGAAACAAATCTGTCTTCACTTGGAACACGACTTGCTGCTGCCAGTCGCAACAAAAACACATAAAGGAACTTCTGCCTACCCGCCACTGCTCTTTACATTTCTTTGTTTGCGTTCTTCTATTTTATTTTTTTTCCTTCTCTGGCGGACTACAAGTTTTCGGTTTTTTTTTTTATGTATAAATGTTATCTGGTATATATTCTGGTAGCCATAATAATTTAAGTGGAATTAGATTACCTTTACGTGTTTTCCTACCTATCAATCTTAAACTAACCTCCTTTCATTTTTTTGATTTAATAAGCACTCCGGTTTCAATGTTTTAAGCACATTATCTATGTTAAGTTTAAGAATAATTAATAATCTATTTAATCAATAACTTATCTTAATATTATTTTAAAAAAAAAATAAAACCACAATTTTATAATTCACAAAAAAATTCAAATACCAAAGGAAACCTCACACAACCCGTCCATGATAAAATTGACATTTGAATAATGTCTCAAAAATTGTAAATTAGCTCAATTATCACATTACCGAGTTACAGAAAATTTATAAAAAATAATAATAATAACCGAATGAAATTATGGGTCATCATGTATGGATGGCAAATAAACTCTGAAGTTCTATAATTGAAGAGTGGAGTATAATATTGGTTTTTCTAATAAAATTGAGGTCTGATATGGTACATTGAGTTAGATTTTGCACATTACTTTCCACTAGTGGCTATTGGATTTGTCCGTAGACCTTTTCCGATTTCAGATAATAAAATTCGGACTATCACTAGATTGTTGCCCTTAACCTTGTCTAAAGAGCCCCCAAGCGGAGGCATGGATAGCTTGGGCTCAGTTGACATCGAGCATGAACATATTTGTATTAGCTGCTTTTTAGTAGCTTGGTTGTTTCTAGCCATAGTTTGGATTTTAAATGGATTGTTATCAGAGGTTGATTTTGAACTTTTCACATATAAAAAAAAGAAGCTGAATCATTTATTGTGGTTCCAGCAGCGGCACCTGAAAAACGTCTGAGATTTAAAACAACAACAGATGCCTCAGAAACACAAGTTATAGAGGCCATGCGAAAGATAACATTGCATATTAAAAACCCTGCCAAGTTTGGTAAGGCTTCGAAACTTGCTATACAACTGGTTCAGGCTGGGAGCATCAGCCCTGGAACAAGTGATTACTTCTTTGCCATTCTGGAAGCTGCAATGTCATCACCCACTGCTTGTAATGATACTTCAATAAGAGGGGATTATCATGCATTATTCTCTGCAGCACAAGATGCAGTTGAAGTGAGAATTTAGTTTTAAAAATTATAAGTTGAAGAATTTTAGTTCCTCGGAAGCTTTGTGATGTGTATCCACCTTAATGTCATTTTCTTTTGCAGTCTTTTAATGAGAAGCAGAGAAATCAATTAACTGCATGGATGATTAGGGCTGTGGTGGCAAATGATCTATTCACTGATGACAGCTTTGTGGTACGTATTTCTTACATTAGGTACTGTCACAAGACTTTCTAAGCTGCAGCTAAATAACCCATAGCTTGATAGTTTATTGGGGATGGTGGTTGTTTGTGTGTTACAAATGATGACATTCATGCATGCTACTATAACTATGAAGAATTGATAAACTTTTTGTTCTTTGTTTGCTTGCAGTTTTTAAGCATCAAAGCTACTATGAGATTTTTGAACATGCAGTTTTTAATTATTATCCCCAACTTGGGTGGGACTAATCCCCTAGGTTTAAGGAAGGTGTAGTTTTTACTTTGTAAACCTGTTGTTACACCCCTTTTGGGTGAATTTTTTAAATAATTCACTTAAAAAGATATTAGTTTCAAGTTTAAAGTTGCAAGTTCATTCCCATTCCCTCTCTTCCCCTTTCTGTTTTATTCTTTCAGATGCACCTTTAGAGGAATTATTATGCTCTTAGCGTCATGGCCTTTGCCAATTCGAGTTACTTATTTCTTGTACTCACGTTCTCTTTCATTGTTAGCTGCCCAAATGACAAAATTGCCAAGTGTCTGCAGTCTCCAACATTTCAAGGTCTGGAAATTCTAACTTGGAAATAGAGGCAAATCAAATTATATTTAAGAAATTATATCAATTCAGACATTATTCTTGACATCATCCTTGATTAAGATGTAAAAGAATGACACTTGTGAAATTTCTTATAACGAGCATCGCACATATATTTTCTAGTGAGGAAGTCTTTCATTTGTATATATACATGGTCATTAGTAGTTTTCATACACTGATGCTTTTTACTTCTGTCATGAAACAAGACAATTGAAAATTGTACACACTCATTGAATGAGGTGTGTGAATTATATATACATGAAAGAGTGACTGTACATCTGTTTCTGGGTGACCATTAGGTTGCCCAGTGACTAAATACATTACCTACATTAACACTTACATTAATACCTACATTAGCACTCCCTCTCAAACTGGAGCATATATCACATGTTCCAAGCTTGTTATAAATGTATCTTACTCTAGTTCCACCCAAAGCTTTTGTAAATAAATCAGTTAACGATCTTTTGACTTCACATGACTGGTTCTAATGACATTCTGTATGATCTTTTCTCTGACAAAGTGTCAATCAACCTCGATATGTTTGGTTTGCTCATGAAACGTTGGGTTTGAAACAATATGGATAGCAGCTTGATTATCACAGAATAGGTCCAGAGGCTGGGATACACGAATCCCTAGTTCTATCAACATATGATGTATCCAGATTAATTCAAAAGATGTGTTAGCCATAGCCCTGTGTTCTGATTCTGCACTTGATCTTGCCACTACCGTCTGCTTTTTACTTTTCCATGAGACTAAGTTTCCTCCCACAAAGATACAATACCCTGTAGTTGATCGTCGATCTGATGGCGAACCAGCCCAATCTGCGTCTGTGTATCCTTGAACCAGTGTATGCCTATTATTTCGATACAACAAACCACATCCTGGTATACGTTTTAGATATCTCAAAATGCGAATAATCGCATCCCAATGACTAGACCGTGGAGGTTTAAGAAACTGACTTACTATACTCGTAGCAAATGAGATATCTGGCCGTGTGACAGTTAGATAGTTGAGTTTCCCTACTAATCTGCGATACTGGCCAGAATCATCCAATAATTCTCCTTTGTCAGCCAGAAGCTTCATACTAGGATCCATTGGAGTATCAACTGGTTTGGTCCCTAACATACCTGTTTTCAGATAGTAGATCAAGAACATATTTCTTCTGAGAAAGGAAATACCTTCGTGTGATCTTGCAACCTCAATTCCCAAGAAATACTTTAGTGCACCGAGATCCTTAGTGTTGAACTTAGTTTGAAGGAACAGCTTAAGATCATGGATTCCTTGTGTGTTATCACCTGTGATTATAATATCATCCACATAAACCAGCAACCAGATCCTCCCTTGAGAGGAATGTCTATAGAAAACAGAATGATCCACACCACACCGGATCAATCCAAACTCAATTACCATCTCACTGAACCTTCCAAACTATGCACGAGGAGATTGCTTTAGACGATACAGCGTCTTCTGCAATCGGCAAACGAGGCCAGACTCCCCCTGAGCAACAAATCCAGGAGGTTGTTCCATATACACTTCTTCTGTAAGATCACCATGAAGAAAAGCATTATTAACGTCAAGTTGATGAAGAGGCCAGCAAAAAATAGCTGCAAGGGAAATGATAAGACGGACGGACGTGATCTTGGCCACAGGAGAGAAAGTCTCTAAAAAATCAAGGCCATAGATCTGTGTGTATCCTTTGGCAACGAATTTGGCTTTTAATTGATCAACTGAACCATCAGGATGAACCCTGACGTTATACACCCATCGACAACCAACTGTTGTCTTACCAGGTGGTAGAGTAACCAGTTCCCATTTTTCATTGGCTCGAAGAGTTGAGAGTTCTTCTTCTATAGCATTACGCCATCCAGGATGAAACAGTGCTTTAGACACAGAGTTAGGAACAAAAATAGTGGCCAAAGAGGAAACAAAAGCACGATATGATGGAGATAAGGCTGTATTGGAAACAAAATTAGAGATGGGATGAGAAGTACAAGTACGAGTACCTTTTCGAAGGGCAATCGAAAGATCAAGGTCACTGGATGCTAATTCAGGTTCAGGACCTGAAGACGAGGAAGGCGAAAATGAAGAGCTTGAGGCATCAGGGAGAGGCTCTGTGATTACCTGTCGTCTGGAATAAACCTGCAAATCAAGACGCTAAAGACGAAAGGGAGAAATGACAGGTAAAAGTAGACTTTCATTGACATCAGGAGCAGTGGTGTCATCAGAGAAGAAAGGAGTATTCTCAAAGAATGTGACATCGGCGCATATAAAATATCGATGAAGAAAAGGATTATAACATCGATATCCTTTTTGGACCCAAGAATATCCCAGAAAAATACATTTAAGGGCACGAGAGTCAAGGTTATCAGTCCCATGATCAAGTTGATGAACAAATGCAATACACCCAAAGATACGTGGAAGAAGAGGAAACAATGCTGTCTGGGGAAACAAAGTAGAATAAGGGAAACAACCTTTCAAAACAGAAGATGGCATTCTGTTAATCAACTAACATGTTGTGAGAATAGCATCTCCCCAAAAAATTTTTGGAACATTCATATAAAGCATTAAACAATGTGCTGTTTCAACCAAATATAAATTCTTCTTTTCAGCAACTCTATTTTGTTGTGGAGTGCGAGAACAAGATGACTGATGAGGCATGCCAAATAATGTCATGAAATTAGTGAAAGGCTTAGAGAAATATTCTTTAGCATTGTCACTGCGAAGGATTTTAATAGACACATCAAACTGGGTTTTTATTTCAAAACAAAAGAATTGGAAAATTGACAATAACTCAGAACGATCTTTCATTAGATAAATCCATGTAAGTCTTGAAAAATCGTCTATAAAGGTAATAAAATATTTGAACCCTAACTTTGACACAACTTGACTAGGTCCTCATACATCTGAATGAACTAAATAAAAGGGACTAGGAGACCTGTTATTGACTCTTGGACTAAAGGAAGCACGGTGATGCTTTCCTAACTGACAAGACGCACAATCTAAAGACTCAAGTTGACTCAAACTTGGAACCATAGACTTTAACTTGTCAAGAGACGGGTGACCCAAACGACAATGAATTTCAAGCGGTGACGCGGCTGCAGAACAAGTAATGGATGAAGAACCACCAACGTAATAGAGTCCCTAAGCTTCATACCCTTCTCCAATCTTCTTCCTTGTTTTCAAATCCTAAATGATCATAGAATCAGGAAAGAATGTCATTGAGATATTTAACTGTCTGGTAAGTTTACTCACAGATAGAAGATTAAAAGATAGGGATGGAACATATAAAGCCGAGGATAAGGGCAAATTAGGAAATGGACAAATTTTACCGACACCTTTTACTGGGTTTGATGAGCCATTAGCTGTGGTAACATTAGGAATAGGTGAGCATTGAATATCAGAGAACATGGAAGAGATTCCAGACATATGATCTGAAGCACCTGAATCAATAGCCCGAGGCGTATGTAAAAAGGTAGACACACAAGCAGTAGAGTTATCTCCATGAGCCAAAGAAGCTATTGGAAGAGATGCTTGCTGAGCTGTTTGAAACTGGAGAAATATGTCATACTCTTCACCTGATAAAGTGACAGTTGGTGATTCACTTGTGCTTGGTTGGTTAGAGGAAGCAGGAACATCTGATGACGCTGCATGAACCATATGGGTTGGTTTCCCGTGAAGGTCCCAACAATTCTCCCTCACATGTCCAGCACATCTACAATTGGAGCACTTATATCTAGTGCCACGACCCCCACGACCACGACCTCTTTCATTAAACTGAGATAGAGGCCTACGAGCAGTACTTTGGTTGTCTAGAAAGGCTTGACTGATTAGAGTAGAGCGTGTAGAATCTTGAGTAATATTTGAATCCTTAGATGCAGCTCTCATAACCCAGGAGTAGGTTTCTACGAATGAGGAAAGAGTGGTTCCACTAAGAATCTGAGCTTTGACTAGCTCAAACTCAGGATCTAGTCTAGCAAGGAAAAGAAGTACTACCATTTGTTCTCTCTGCTTTTGCATAACATTAATATCCGCAGGCAGTGGTTGCAGAGAGTTTAATTCTTCATGGACACGCTTGAGTGAAGCAAAATCCTTAGTGACTGACCTTCCAGACTGTTGCAACTGAAAGAATTCCAGTGACAAGTCATACATTCGAGTAAGATCACTGGAGAATAAGAGGCTAGTATATTCCTACATATCCTTACATGTGTCAAGGCGAGTACACATATCGGCGATATTGGGTTCCATGAAATTCCACAACAGGCTGACAAGATGGGCATCTTCTTGGATCCAAACATCAAACCCAGGATCATCCTTAGGAGGCATGGATTTAGTTAAGTGCTTTTGTTTGCCGTACCCAGTTAACGCGATTTTAATAGCCTTAGACCACTGAATGTAATTTGTCCCATTCAACTTCCTTGTGGTTAATTGTTGAGGCATAGGAATGGGACTACCAACAATCTTTTGTTCAGCAAATACTTTCGAAGCCATTGAAATCTCAGAATTCTCACACCCACAGCAAGTTTAAAACAGCAGTACCTCGGAACAGTAGCCCCAAAAAAAAAAAAATTGCCGTGACAGAGGAGAAAAAGGAGACTGAAGTTCAAAAGTGGTCCAAACGACGAGGGAACAGCACCAATAGGATCGCCTGATAGAGGAGAGGAGACGGTAAAACAGGCCGGAAGTCTGACAGTCTCTCATGTGCCTTCACGCTCGGCTGCAGTGGAGACGTGTGAGGTTCACGCCCAGAGAGTCTCGGTGCAGTGGAGATGCGTAGAGAGTCTCGGTAGCGCGTGGGGGCGCGTTAGGTTTCCTCTGGCGGCGGCGATCTTCCGACGGTAGTTGCCTCTTTCCGTCGACCACAACAGTGTGGTTGATGTGCGAAAGACTGTCCGAGGAGGGACTTTTGCTTGTTGGAACCTCTAACGGTATTCTAACGCTTATTGGACACCTTTCGATACAGTGACCAAATACAAAACCGAGCTAAGAACAAGTACAAGAACGTTCCTGCTCTGATACCATGTCACAAAACAAGATAATTGAAAATTGTACACACTCACTGAATGAATTGTGTGAATTATATATACATGAAAGAGTGATTGTACATCTGCTTCTGGGTGACCATTAGGTTACCCTATGACTAAATACATTCCCTACATTAACACCTGCATTAATACCTACATTAACAACTTCAGATGTAATGCATGACAAATTATGTTGTAACAAGTTTGACAAATTTATTTTGGGCTCAATCGAGATGATTCAGAAGAACTATTTCTAGATGAGTGATTTGATTTCTTCATTTCTTTTTGTTTGTTTTGTTTTCTTAATTGAGTCAAACTCATTATACGCATTTGGAAAGCCTCTCTGTAGGGACAGTAATGAAATCACCTAGCCATTGGAATTTGTGGATTCTTAAAGAAATAGGTAGTCTTAGCAGGCATTTTTTTATATAATTAACCTGGAAAGCTGGGCAATCCCAGTAGAACTGGAATGTGTCGCGTGTTTGGTATTATATTATTGGTCTTACTTTAATCCAAGTTACACGGAGTAGATACACATATTTCTGGCCATAAGATAGAAAAAATGCATTCTGCATGATGCATAAACTTTGATTTCTTAAGCTTATCAGGAACTGTACATGTTAACGTCATGTGCATTCTTGGGATAATTTTGACTTTTTAAATCCTTCCAATCTGTGTGCAGAATTACTCCATGCTACAAATTGTGGAACCACTTGCTGGTGGTGATCCCACAAAGTTTTAGTTGGAAAATAAGAATAAAACCTGAAATATGCTAAGCAAGACTATTCATTGAATCAGATGCCAAATTAAGAACTGGGGGGTCGAGACTTGGGCGAAATTTGGTTGAATTAATTTGTCTTGAACTATGAAGATGTGAAATTACAAAGTTCTAGAACTTCTTTAGTTGTACCTTTCAAATTGTATTCCCAATGCTAGTTTATCTGCTCTCTTTTTTTTTGGGTAGGTATATCTGCTCTGGTTGTCCATTAATGCTGCTGGTGTTGATTTATTGATCCAGTTTGGCTGACGGCTACTCTGATTTTTCAGTCAAAATATTGTGCAGTCTCTTTATCATATCTTTGTTAATAAAGTTTTGGCAACTGTATTTCTACAATGACCTATTAATAAAGTACACGGCCTTGGAAGTCTTGATGTTTTGTCATGATGCTGGTGTGGATTATTTAATTTTACTATTGTGTAGCTGCTATTGGGTCTGTTTGAATTCGTCAGCGGCTAATTATTTCCTTTGCCATCTTTTGTTTTGGTGGGTAATCATTTAGTTTTCGAAAGCCGCTGGACAAATTAAAGAAGCTATATTGAACCTTCCTGTTGCTACCAAGGATGAAGACAGAGAAGAAGCTGCAGCCCTGAAAGACGAGGCTGAAGAGGCAGTGATGAACAGTCAGACTAACACAAACGTGTCTACTGCTGGTGCATGTGAAAGAAATGACAAGGATGACTCAGATCCATTTGGCCTTGATGCGCTGATTCCCAGCAAATTGAAGAAAGATGAGAAAATCAAAGGAAAGAAAGAGTCAGCAACAAAAAATGAAGAAGATGAAGAGAGGAAGAGATTTCTCAAATCAAAGAGAGAAGCATTGATTCTTTGTTTGGAGATTGCTGCACGGCGTTACAAAACCCCTTGGTAAAAATCCAATTTTCCCCATACATGTACTAGTGCTTTATGGCAGCAATGTACCTCATAATTTTAGTTGGTCGGTTTCTTTTCCCTCTTGAACAAGTTGGATCTTTGTCTTCTCAGGTGCCAGACTGCCATAGATATCCTAGTGAAGCACGCCTCTGATAACATTTCGAGGTTCACCTCTAGACAGAGGGATGCCATCGAGAAACTTTGGACTTCTATACGGGAACAGCAAACTCGGAGAAAGCAAGGGAAGTCGGTGTCAGGGGGACTTGATGTGAATGCTTTCGAGTGGCTGCAGCAGAAATATGCAAATGAGAAGATTAGCATTCGGCATTCTGTCGGAGGTAGTGGGGAGCGTCGTGCTCAACAGTGGCTTGGTTAGCATAGCTCCTTTCTTTAATTTATGTTGTACTACTGCAGCGTTTGTCATGGCATTCCATACAGAAAAGGGAAAAGTTGGAAGGGATAGAAATTATCCATTCAGTTGTAGATGAATTTTTTAGTTTCTCTACGAATTGACAGTGTGGGAACCTGTCATTTTTTTTTCCTGGATTTTTGTACACTGCAGTCATATTTATTTCAGAAGTATCCATATTACTGGTGGAACTTGCAAATTGTAAGCAGAGTTCCCTGGAACACACCTTTTTATTTTTTGGGTCATGCTGTCAAAAACTGCATTTCTGGGTAGGTCTCTGAAGGCCAATGGACAGAAACTGAATTTCCAATTGGCGTACTTTCTTATTTGAGAATTGGGGATGGAAGCTCCATGTTGCTTAATATTTTGGTTTTCAAATTATATATGATTGGTAAGAGAGGAGATAAGTAATACAATGAGAGAATGAATAAAATTCGATATAATATGAAATTAAATTTATATATATATGAGATTATTTGTTTAGCATTTGGTAAATGGGATGGGATGAGAGATGTGATTTGTGAGAACATGAGATAATTTTAGAATTTTAAATTTTGGTGAAAAACAAAATCTCCAAAGTTTGACAATAAACAAATGACAAATCTGAGGAAAGGGATGAACAATATCTTTCACATGGCAATGATGTCTGGACAGGTGATTGGTAACCAATTTCATGGGATGCAGCCATCCTTGGCCGAATGGTAGAATGAATGAAGGCGACAAACCATAGATTATTGGACAACTGGTGGGAAATACATGGTAGGAAGTGTATGTATAGGGCATATTTAGTAAAAGGAAGCTTTCTCACTACAAACGTCATTGTCCTAGTGAGAATTTTAATCTTAGGACATGCATAAAAGGCCTGCTGTTGAGGCCGGTAACATACACTAGGTCCTACCAAATCTGATAGGTAAAGAATTGCTACTTGTTGAAAACTAGAATGCTAACTTTCAAATTGTTGCGACACGAAGAATTGATATGGATATGGAACTGCACAAATCGCTGGTTGAGAGAAACCATACAAGAACACCCTTCAAGGTTTAATAAATGTGATGGAAGCAGTCCTCTACCAAAAATAAGATACAAAGTGTTTCCTGATCTCTAATTTGCTGCCTTGCCAAATCCATCCCGCTAGTCAAAGAAACCAAAAAACAAAAAAAGAGAAAAAGAATAATCTACCATTCTGACATTTGGAGTGTCCGACCTATATAGCTATCTAACTAGATGAAACGCATTACCAATACATCACAGGACTTTCAATCCATACAAAATCAACTAAAGAATAACCCTTCAATTTATACACAGGACTTTCAAGGAATAGGAAATACCTTCCATTCCTTTTCCCCGAAATCAACTAAGCAATGCAAACCGGGATGATTTTCCATACTTTCCACGTTCTTCATTCTATTTTGGATCCTCACCCCCCCCCCCCCCAAAAAACCCAACTCAACGACATTCTTGATATTTTTGGCAAACATCCAATTCATCCCAAAAGACGGAAGCATCAAATTTAGAATTGTTTCATCTAAGAGCAATGAATAAAAAAAATTATGAAATGGTCTCACTATCCTTCTTGCACAAGCAACAAGTCACTATGCCGGAAAAATGAAGCTTCACAGCAAGTAAAGGAGTATCAAGAAAAATAAGACAAGCATTAAGTACGCATATATATATGCACATATTTAAGGCGCTGAATGTGAATTTGATCTAGAACAATTAGATCGCACTGCAGGCATAAACCAAGTGAATTTGTGTGCTGATGCATTAAAATTTCAAACAGATATAGACAAACTTCAAACTCAAAAATACATATTTGTACGTAAAATCACAAGTGATCAACCTCTAGAGACAAGGAATGTAGGATATCGAGATCAGGAAAGAAAAAAATACAAAAGACATTGAATGCCAAAATTTTCTCTGAATAATGGAATTGCGAATACAAACATCTGAAACTCGCCAGATTTGAGCACAGATTACATTAGTCATCCCCCACAAGGAAGGGGATTTATATTCACAAACAAATAAAACTGCAATTTGTACTCTTATGAGGAATTGTAATTCTTGGACATCCAAAATTTGAATAACTTAAAGAATGGATTCAAAAGGGGTGTAGATATAGTTAGATTGTCAGTTGCAGATCAATTTTAATCCAATCTGAGGATCAAGGATTGGGGAACTAGACAAAGTGCTCAGTTGGATATTCATGCTCGTATCCATTGTAATCATAGTACAACCTCTCACCCTTTGGTATGTCTCTGTTTGCAATCAGTAGAACCCGAGACTCACCATTGACATCAAATCTCACACATTTTACATTTTGTTTCCTTTTTCCATCCCTGCATCATTAGAAAATGTCAGCCTGATGAGTGTCTCAAGCACAAAATTGATGAGTTCAATAGACCAAGCGTTTCGTCTATTACACCTCATACCATGTATTAAAACTTAAAGAAGAACTATATCCTTGGACAAGTTTATGATTACTTTTCTTATTACATTCTTTAAGTCAATGCTGAGCAAAAAAAAAAAAAAAAATGTAACAAATCAATTTTCATATAATTGAGACCTTCCAAATCTGTGGCTAAGAACTGATTTAAATCTTGAATATGGTATAAATTCTAAAGAACATCCAAATCAAGTTCATGTAATGTAAAGGGCAATAAATTCACCTAATATTTTAGCCTACTCTTATCCACTCCATCTTTAGACTAAGTCATAAAATTCAAAAAAGATATAAACTTCAAATTTTGCAAACATGTAGAGAGGTGTATTAAATACAAAAGTTCAAGGAAAAAGAAAATGACTTAAAGGAAGGACGAACGTACGGTGTGTGATTGTTGATGCCATTTATGAAGCGAGCGATGTTACTGCGCTTGTCAGGACAAATGACAAGGCTTTTTGAAGGATTAGTGGCAGAAATAAGCGTCATCATGCTATCACCATCATCATTTTCACGATTTTTCAAGTAATCAACATCTCCAACATATTCTGTGATTATGGTTAAATCTTTAATGAACCTATCCGCCTCCACAGTGAATCTGTAACACCAGACAAACAAATTGATCTCAGAATATTAATTAAATTATAATTCAAAACAAAAAATAACGTGCTAAGAAAAACATGCAAAACTCCAAAACTTTACTGACCCTTCTCGGGGATCAAAAACAACCATGAGGGGTGGCCATTCCCCTCTCTCCATCATGCTCTTGCACAAGTGTAGGGCTTCTGAATCTTCTTCAGACAAAACCTAAAATTCATTTCCCTTAACATTTTCAGTAAAAGAAAAAAAAAAAAAAAGGCCAGATGAATATTACTAAAACATAAAGTGAGGACAATTTAGCACATCATATGCTGGAAACCCAATTCCCACCTAAACATAAGATGAAGTGTCCTCAGTTTCGCACTATATTTGAACATGATTTCTGTAGACTACCATACGATAAATTCAGCTAAATGCATACTAAAGAATTTTTGAGTTAAAGAGCTTAGGATATCAATTAGCCCAACTGACCCTGAAAGAAAAATATAAGGTTTATCCCACTCTACAAAGCAATATGTGTACCAAAATAGGGGATTGAAATATATTATTATCTTCCAGCAACGAGCTTCTAGAAGAATTAACTAACTATTTTGGATTTAGTTCTGAAATTTACTTGGCATGAAAATAACCTTGAAATTTCATAATACCTGCATTCCCCCATGCTCGAGAGCTGCAGAGTTGGCCGACCTTGGAGCCATTCCGGGCATGTAAGTAAGCTCATTACTGAACTCTGCTCCGGTTGCTGTCAGTGCCGTGGCCAACGATGCCATCTGTTCTAATCTCCTTGTAGAGTCCTCACTTGGGTTGAAAGGTAACAACTTTCTCCTCTTCTTCGACACCACCAAGCTACTTGTTCGCCTTCGCTTCTTTCGAAATTCTAAAATAGATGAAAGAAAACAAGACAAAGAGAGAGTGAAATTACTGCTTTCAAGCCATCAGGAATCTAGAAATAGGAAACAAATCTAAACACTGAATTCTTCTTCACCTTGATTAAGCTTCTGAGTTGGTTCTGAAGACCTTTGGATACGAAAGAAGTCGACAATTTTCGTTTGAACAAGAGGGAAATCTACATTTCATAAGAAAAATAGGGTAATCAAAATTGTTCTTAAGGATTCAGATTAATCACATCACCAATTCAACAAATCAAAACATGATAAAGGGCATTGTAGTCCGAGGATAAGTAAAATTGACCATGCAACATGACCATCACAATTCAATAAAACTCCATTTGGGTTCTGTAAAACAGTAAATACAATTGAAAGGAAACTCCTTTCTTTTCAAAAATTCAGTTCTTTTTTCATTATAACGTCATCAAGGACCTAATAAATATAAGTGATTTTGAATTTATGGTGACATGGCACACGCGAATCCAATTAATAATCAGTGGAATTGAAACATAGCAATTTAGATAAGTTC
>QLOD02000033.1:11821979-11835179 GCA_003260245.2 Sideroxylon spinosum
GATGAGATGATTCCTTCGTGTGTTTGTTGTTGTTGGCCCGTGGAGCCACTTCGTTTCAGAAAGGCATTCGAGAGAGAGAGAGAGGGAGAGAGAGACGCAGATTTTTTTTAACAGTAGATTTTGCTATTGAGGCTTCTCGAAGGATAATTGCCCATTGTTTTGGTTAGGGGGGAGGTGGTGATAATTTTGATTTATGTGAATTTAGTTGCATAATTAGACTTTATGAATTTCACAAAGTAAAGAATGAATTTCATACCTAAAATCCATTAAAAGAAGCAATTTTGGTGCTAATTGTAAAATGGGTCACGGAATTTTCAGTTTTGAAGCTACCAACCAAATGTGATTTGGGGAATATGTTCATTGCTGGCAGAAGATGCCCTCTCCTAGGCTTCCTGCATGAGTTGCAGAACTTGAGAGAGACGCGACGGAGCCTTCTTGCCAACTCAGAATTAGATGCTGTGCAATAGAAAAAATAGTAGCTGATCCTCCCGTAAAGGGGACTAATAGGCGTAAGAAAGCTTGGTGCTATTTGACCACCTAAGCGACCGCGATCAAGCCCATCACCGACTTCTTCGACTCGGCGGTCCCAATTTGAAATCGAGTTATCAAATTCCTCGCCTTGATGAGGACTCCCTCCTTGAGCTCAAAACAACAGCGGTAGCTCAAACTGCCACTCTTAATCAACACCTCGGCCTTACTGTCGTTCTTGGTCTTGAGCATGCCATCGGGGATGATGGAGTTCTGGCAGGTCACGAAAAGAGAAAAGGCATTAGAGAGGATAAAGGAGACTAACTTTAAGAGTTCTAAAGAATGGGCATTTTGAAATCATCCGCCCTGCACCCACCCTCGAGTGTATGCTTCCACAGTTGATTGGAAAAGAAGGGAAGTCCAAGAAATCAGAGAGTTGAGCCCTGAGATCGGCATTCTCCCTGAAGTTGCAAGCGAGAAAAGTGTGAAAATGTCGACTTCGGGAGTTGGGGAGAGGTAAACCACTTGAGCTTTTTTTAGACGGTGGTGGTTCAAAATACAGACGAACGAGACTGGACAGATTTGGACGGCAAAGATTAAATGTGAAATACAATCTCAGCCATTGAATAAAACAAATTAAATCTCAACCATTCATTTGATGGTATATTTTGAAAAACCTGACCTGCATTGTTATATAGATATAATTATACAATTTAAACCGTGTAGCCCAAGGAAAGCATCAATTCCAAAGTCAACTATACACTACGATCATCCCTCACCAACTTACTTGCTAGGAATCGTTTGACAACGCTGTCATTTTTCTGTTGTTGTTTTTCTATTGTCGTTTTCTGTTTTGCGTTTTTTGTTGTTGTTTATTTTTTCTAAAATAAAAACTGAAGAGGTAAATCTGGCTTTGGCTACACTAGAGGAGAAAGCACGATTACTTCATTATCACTAGTACCTATAGTAGTTTCAAAGACTTGCCCATCACTTGCAGCATCTTAAGAGAGTGTTTCAAAAGTGATAGTTGCTCCAAAGTCTTTTCCAAAGCCTATTGCACTGCTAAAGAGGAGCTTTAACAATTTTAATCATCATCAGTGTCCTCCTTCTATGGTGAAAGGTCTATATTTTGCTAAATCCCAACTTTTTGTATCTATATGTCACCATTATAGAATCAAAGGTCATATCAGCCTTAGCCTCTACTTGAATGATGTGAATTTTTTTTATAAAAATCCAAAACCTAGAGTTATTATGACAAATAGATTTCATGTTTTTTCAGATTTTACTGAAACATTTTTGAAAACTCACGTCATCGTCAAAAACCCAAAAATGCATATTCTCAAAAAGGTAAATATACAAGTTTTTCAAAGAAAAAGTATTTTAACAAAATACAGAGACGTGTAAAAAATTTCTTTCAAGACTTATTTTCATAAAACCAAGGCTGTATGGGTTAGAAAATTTGATTTGAATTTCTTTGTTTAACAAACTACTCTGAAAGTATTAAATTCTAACATGTGATATCTTGATAATGGATGTTCGAACCACATGAGTGGAATAAATCTTTGTTTTCAAAACTTGAATCTTATGAGGGTGGTATGGTGACTTTTGGTGATGGTAGCATATCACAAGTAAAAAAGAAAGTGATATTAAGTCCACTGTTTCCAATTAATATCACTGTTTTTAAGTGTTTAAATTTTTTTTTATATGTTAAGGGACTTAATAAAAACCTTATAAGTATTAATCAATTGTGTGATACCAATCACGTCGTCCAATTTTCTAAAGCTAAGTGTAATATTTTTAATAAGAAGGGACAACAAGTTTTATATACCATTGACACCAAAGACTTGATCACATTAACTATAAAGATCTACACAAACAGTCCAAGTCTGAACTTATCAAGGGAATACTTAAGTTATAAAAGCATAAAAATTGTGTGTGTGGTCTATGCCAATTAGAAAAACAAGTTAGAAATGCACATAAAAAGATAAATTCTGTTTGAACTTCAGAACCCTTTGAACTTAGTCACATGGACTTGATAGGATCCACATGCACTAAGAGTCTTGGTGATAGGTAGTACATCTTCGTTGCTATAAATGATTTCACTATGTTTGTATAGGTTAATTTCTTAAGTGAAAAATCTAATATGTTTGATATTTTTAAGTCATTGTGCTTTAGATTGTAATAAGAAAAGCAGTAGGTAATTGGATGCACCACAAGAATCAGAATTGACCATGGAAGAGAATTAAAAATCAGAAGCATGCTGAATTTTGTGATGAGAATGAGATAAAGTATGAGTTTTCAATGCCCAAGACTCTGTAATAGAATGGAGTCGTGGAAAGAATAAATAGAGTCTTGCAAGAGATGGCGCGATCCATGTTACATGGAAAGCGACTTCCTAAGAAGTTTTGGGCCCAGGCTATTCACATGGCATGTTACATAGCTTATAGAGTGTATCTTTGTCCTGGTAAATCAAAAAAACCAGCTGCAGAGAGATAAGAAGTCCAATGTTAAGTATATTTGAGTTTTTGGGAATAAGTGCTTCATTCTCAATGATAAAGAAAATCTTGTAAAGTTTGACTCCCAAAGCGATGAAGGAATCTTCTTAGGCTATTCTACTATTAGTCGTGCATTTCATGTTTATAATCTAAAAACTTCTTCAATGATGGAATCTATTAATGTAATTGTTGATGACAATGCTAATTCTAGTATTTTTCAATAGGTTGAAGAAGACGATGGCTTGATAGAAGAAACTGATGAAACTAATGAAAAAATTGTGAAAGAAGAAGTGGAACTTAGAAGAAAAGAAAATCATAATCTTGCCGACACCTTCAAGAAGTTACAGACTTCTTCCAGAGTGAAGTTAAATCGCCCAACCAGTCAAGTCATTGGAGAGGTAACTGATAGAATGAAAACACCTGATAATTAAGGAATGAGGTAACATATATGTGTTATGATTCTATAATTGAACCTAAGAACATTAACGAAGCTTTACTTGATGATGATTGGGTGAATGCTATGCATGAAGAAATTAATCAATTTGTTATGAATGATGTGTGGACCTTTATGCCCAGACTTACTCACACTACTATAATTGGAACTAAATGGATATTTAAAAATAATAGTGATGAGTTTGGTAATGTCATTAGAAATAAAGCTAGACTTGTTGCTCAAGGTTACACTCAAGTGGAGGGTGTTGACTTTGATGAGACCTTTGTCCCAGTTGCTCGTCTTGAATCCATTAGGTCACTTTTGGCAATTGCGTGTTACTTAAAATTTAAATTATACTAAATGGATGTCAAGAGTGTGTTTTTGAATGGCATTTTTCAAGAAGTGGTCTATGTAGAGTAATTTAAAGGCATTGAGGACCCAAAATTTCCTAATCACGTGTTTAGATTGAAAAAGGTTCTTTATAGCTTGAAACAAACACCACATGCTTGGTATGAGAGACCTATAACCTTTTTACTTGAGTTTGGTTTTGTTTGTGGGAGTGTAAACAAAAATCTTTTTATTTGTACTGGTTTAGAACATATTTTAATTGCACAAATTTATGTTGATGATATTGTGTTTGGATATACGTATGAAAAATATGCTACTGAATTTAGCAAATTAATGTCTACACAATTTGAAATGAGTATGATGGGTGAATTGACTTATTTCCTAGGTCTTTGAGTTAAACAGAAGGATGAAGGAATTTTTATTTCTCAATCCAAATGTGATAGAGACTTAGTGAAAAAGTTTGGACTCTCTAATGCCAAACATGCTAGAACTCCCATGAGCACGAGCACTAAATTACATAAATATTCTTGTGGAAAGAGTGTTGACTAGACCATGTGTAGGAGCATGATAAAAAGTTTATTGTGTCTTACATCTAGTAGACTTGACATTGCATTTAGTGTAGATATGTGTGCTAGATATCATTCTGATCCTAAAGAGTCACATTTGCATACAATGAAGAGAATCATAAACTTTGTCAATGATACGCTAGATTTTGGAATTTGGTTTACTTGTTGCACCAATTCTAATCTTGTAGGATACTCTGACATCAATTGGGTGGAAAGTGCAAATAATCACAAGAGCACTTCTGAAGGTTGTTTTTACATCAGTAATAATTTAGTCTCTTAGCATAGTAAGAAACAAAATTTAACATCCTTATCTACTGTAGAGGCTGAATACATTGCCACTAGAAGTTGTTGCGTCTAACCCTTATGAATGAAGCAAATGCTTGCTGAATATAGGTTGGAATAGGGCACCATTACATTGTTTTATGACAACATGAGTGCCATTAGTATTTCTAGGAATCCAGTCTTGTATTCTCGCACTGAATATATAGACATTAGGTATCATTTCATTAGAGAGTTGGTTACGGAGAATGTAATTACCTTAGAGCATGTGCAAGACTGAAAATCAACTGACTAGCCTATTTACTAAACCCCTAGATACCCATCGTTTTGAATCTCTCAAGAAGTCTTTAAGGTATTTGTGCACATCATTGATTATACAAAAACAAAGAAAAGATAGGAATTCATTATTTGATTTGAAGATTTTTTTATGACTTCTATCTTTTTATATGTGTATCAAATCGTTCAATCTAATGAATTGTAATGAATTAGTACTTCCACATAATATGAAGAGAAGTTTTTGATGAACTTTTGTATAATTTTGATGTGCTTCTCTTTACACATGATTAATTATGCATATATCTTTCCATATTTCTATATATGAATCATGGCTTACTATTTGATATGTTTAAAAAATGTTGAGGAGCCTACATAAAAATAATAAAAATAATATCCTATCTTGAATGGGACCAGTAAGAAGTCCCTTAATGATTCGTTGATTGTTAAAGGAATAACTACCTACCCATAAGCATGTGAAAGCTACTAAGATCTTGAAAAGGATATTAAAAAAAAAAAAAAAGAAAGTTGGAAGAAAATTAGCTCTCAATTCATTTGGGGCATCAAATTTAATTCATTAATTTCATGATTTGCTTCAGGAGAGCAGGTATGTGTACTTTGGTCATAATTTCACACATACACAACCATTTTTTTTTATCTTATGCCTTAATTCATCTCATGATGCAAACTTGAAAATTTACTTGGAAAGATGAATTTACGACTCATTTAATTTATTAAGATTGTGTGATGGATTTGCATACATTGAAATAGGTGAATTAAAATCCCTTTAGTCATTTTAATAAATTTTTCAATGACTTGTGGTTTAAAAAATTACTCTGCATTTTGTGCACAAAATCTGGAGAAATAGGACTTTTCCCGAGAGTCTTGCAGGGAGCTCGCCCCATCGAGCGGTGGGCGCAGCCTGTGTGTAAGTAATGCGAGGGTGCGACCTCCTCTATATATGGGCCCCAGTCTGTGCTAGTCTTCATTCTCGCACGACCCAACTCCGAACTAAAGACCATCCAACTTCCTCCTCTCGCGTCTGTCTGCATGAATGCATGTTAGGTAAGTTTCAGTCACTTCCTTGTTAGTTTAGCATTGTAGAGCGTCGTTTCTCATATTCTTCATTGTCAGTTGCATCACTATTGAAAAATTTTCTATCATAATGTTTAGAAGGCTCAGAACTGGGTCTTCTTCTTTTTTATCTGGCAATTGATTTCTAAATCAGAATGAGTTAAGAAACTTATTTTCAAAAAAACCTATTTTGATTGAAAGATGAATGGACCTCAATAATTTTCCACTGATCCATCTTTAGTTTTCACATTTGGGTTAGGAGCCTATTACAGACATCTTTGCGTTTGTACCCATCAAGTTGGTCCAGGAATTTTATGCCAATTTTCATGAGATTGATTTTGAAAATGCATCTGTCAAGACCTAAGTTAATCGTGTCCCATTCACTGTCAATCATGTTTTATTGCATCCATTTTGTGTATTAAGCGTTCTAGTTTAGAAAAGAGACTCACTCTTTTCTATCCTACTTAAGATCGAGATTATCCCTCCAAAGTAGAGTTATCCAACATTTTTAGTTTCATTTTTAGCTCTTCACCCTAGAAAGAACAGATATATGTGCTTGGGCATCTTAAGACTGACCATCGCATGCTTAATTTGTTTGTTTCTACCTCCATTGAGCCCACCTCGCATTATTCTAATGTCACCATTCGTCATGGCCGTGTCATGTATGCCATCTTGATGGGTCTTAAGTTTGATTTGGCCTTCTTCATTTTTCGCCTCATGTTCACCTCCTAACAAGTCAAGCGCACTACAGATTCATTGCTTTTTGGTTTTCTAGTCACCAAAATCATTCAGGTAAATCAGATTGAGTTGCCTTCCTCTGGCCTTACATCATAGCCACACCCATTACGAGCTTTATTACCAGTAAATTTATTAGTCAGGTTGTAGATGATACACTTGATAAGCCTGATGTGGCTGAGTCTATTCGTTGCACCAGAACTTAGGCCCCAAATTTCATGTCATTGTCATTTCTTCGACTTGAAGGGGAGGTAGATAATAGTCACATAGACCAGACTGTACTTAGTGGCTGCTTGGACACTATTGATGAAAGCATCAAGGCCCTGACAAACATGTACACCACTAATTTCCAATCTTTGCACCAATGAATCGATAATTGGGGTGCCTTCCAAGATGAGCTACCATAGGATGATGACATTGGTTTTGGTGGTGGTCTATTTGGAGGTGGTGATGGTGCTGGTAGAAGTGGCTTTGGTGGCGGTGACTATGATAGTGTAGGTTGTAGTGGCATATTCTTTCTTGCTACGGACTTGTTCTAAGTTTATTTTTTTTCTTTTGGATGTCTAACACTTCTTTTATATTTATTCCCTTTTTCTTTTGTGTGCTTAACACTTCCATATCAAAAAGGAGAAGTAAATCTGGTCTATTTATGATGATCTTTGCTTGTAAATGTCTGTTATTTTTCTGGTTTTATTATACCACATGGTGCCTTGATATGTGTTTTGTAAGTGTATACGGAAATTGGCAACAACAGATAGAATTTAACTTAAGTTTTGATATGGAATAGCCAATGGGGAGATTATAAAGTTTTCAGCGTGGCACCATTCAAAACCTTAAGATAAAGATTGGAAAGCCGAAATGTTTTCTAAAATTAACATGGAAAGAAGATTTAGATGATTCCAAATTAAAGGTGAACAGATATCATATCAAGTTCAAGTTTCCAAAAGACTGAACAACTCTAAAATAAGTCAAAAGCTGACAATTATACACAGACTAGGAGTTAGTAGCTGACTCACGTGGAAAAATCCAGTGAGTATCGCAGACAGGGCATGGGGAGTGAACAGTTGCACCCAAGGCTTATTAGGAGCACGTGGGGAGCTCACAGTTGTGCTCCATTTATTATTTGGTCCAACATCGGATTCCAATAAGATTCGCAGATAGTAGGATGGATGCATGATGGTTCAGCCTCAAGGGGCAAGCATGGTACAGGATGTTTAAGGATTTGACCTTCGGATTTGTTGAAAGTAATTGTTTCTTATTTTGCCAATCTAGGGCAACCTTTTGTAACTCTATAAATATGTACCTAACCTTAATGACTATATAACTTTGGAGACATATTATAGAGAGGTAGAGAGAGTCTATTTGGTGAGAGTTTAACATCTTTCTCTAGGTTTTCTTTATTATTTCTTTACTTTCTCTATGAGATAGAAAGTCCACTTATAAGGTTAGTCGAGTGATTCAAGCAAGATAGAAAAATAATTTATATGAGTGATTCGTAGAGAATTCAAGTAGAATCTTGTAATCGGTTGATAATGGAATTTGTTATAGGAGGTTTTTCTCCATGTGCGAGGTTTTCCTCGATATTTGTTTGCGCCGTTCGATTTATCTTGTGTGTGGTTGCTTGATTTAGAATTTTTAAAAGGAAAACAGTTGTTATAGAGGTAATGTAAACAAATTGGAAAATCAACACTATTTTCATAACCATCCAATGCTAACGATGTCATTGGTAATGATCATTAATGGAAAGAACAATTGAGATACCTTCATCATTTCATTTCATAGAGAATATTACAGAGGGATCAATACAGGCCCTAGCAATGATTTCCATTTTAATCATTTTAATTGCTATTCCTAATGTTAATTGATTACTAGAGAATGGAGATGCTGATCCTTGTTGGTATTATCTTTGGCATAGCCAGCCTTATCAGCTGGCCGTTAAGCCAAATGGTTTAGGGCTCACAATTTTGATAAGGTCCCATATATATATATATATTTATCATAATTTAAAAGCATTCAGCTATCTCTCACTTTAAGGATTTCAACCGAAGTTCGTCATTGGAATCTCGAAAAACTCGTGATATTATATGTTTATCCAACTTCAGCCTTGAGCTTTAAATTTGTCTTCAGCTCTTTGTTTTATTATCATTTGTCCAACTTTAACTTTTTTTTTTAATTTTATTATTATTATTATTATTATTATTATTATTATTATTATTATTTTAAGATAGGCCTCATTATTTTTTTTAAATAAATCTTATCAAACATTCTGTCTTAGGCTTCAAATTTTTTGGCATGACCTTGATCTTTAGAATCCTATTTCAGGTTTGCAGCCACTTCCATCTTGGGATGCGAAGATTTTTGTTTAAGTACATGGTCCTATCTTCATCGTGTAAATATCCAAATGATTCTCTTTTGATTGTGTTGATAGACTTTTTGATGCAAGCTAAAAATTGTCATAATATTTTCTACTTGGTTTGTTTATTCAGTGATTACTCATTAAAAATTATCTTTAGATATCAATTTTATTTATTCAGGATCGGTTTTAGAATATTTTGTTATATTTCTAAATATCTTTTTAGGGACTTACTGAAGTTTATAGTTATTTTTTTTCTTTTTTTATATTATTTTGTTATCTAATTTTAGTTTAATTTTGTCAAGTGTTTGAGTTGTGATTCATACTCGTTAATCTTTTTGAATTTCTCTTTTTCTAGAGGATTCTTCTTTTTTAGTTCAGTGTTTTTTTTAATTTAGAATCTGATCTAAAGTCCTTGTTTGTGTTAATGTTTTCCCTTTTTGGTGTCAGAATCATTCTCTATTCCATTCCATTCATAATGAAAATATATTAACAAATACTCTTTTTGAGAATGGATTATTTATATTTGGTTGATCAAACTATTTCGTTCCTCTAGAAAATTGTTATAAAATTGATTAAACTATTGATTCTTACAAAATTGTTTCCAACATTATAAAATTTCAATTATAGGGTCATATTCTTGTCTAGAATAATCCCTACCCTAGGTGCTCCTATTCTGGACAATCTTCACTTCATCATTTCCATAGAATAATTTTATCTACTTTTTGAGGATGTTGCTATAAAGATTTTCTAGAACCTAATCTAGCTTAATAATATTATTAAACAAAGACGTTTGGCTAGCGATTTTTCTGTCAGTTTATTTAAATTATAGCATACCATATCAAATAAGTTATTAATACACTTACTTATAAAGCCTATGTTTTATTCTTTCTTTTTTTTTAACAGTATGTACTTTGTGGTCAAAATGATTTTCTTCGGCTGCTAATTCTCCTAAAAAATATTCTTTTATTGTCATTTGAGATTAACTCTAGTGCACAAAATGCCTTTCTATTATACTTTCAGACACCTAATCAATTACTTCATTATCTCTAGACAAGGCATGGCTTCAACCATCAGCGTAGAAGATGACACTACCTAAATGACAACAAAGTTTTATTAAAAATCTCATCTTCGGATAGAAAGGAGGGGTAGAATACCAATAAAGAAAGAGTGCTTAATAACAAGTATTTTATTTTATTTTATTTTTATTTTTTAAATTGGCACGTGGTTTGACTTTTATTTTCCATAGTTTTTAAACTAGGAAAGAAAAGAAAATATATCTCAACACATGAAAATCTCTAACAAGAAAATTTATTCACCAATTAACTTACTCTGCATAATGGATTGATGGCACACACCGAAGCTGGTTTAGTGACAATTGCATCGTTATAACTTGAAGCAACCAAAAAAATCTCTGATTTCCATTGTTATTGAGAGATGGTGTTATCATTAGTTTTTGTAGAATTATTTTTGTACCATCATACTTTCATAAATATCACTTCGTGAGCTAATTTTTCAATTGTAGTAATTAAGAATATATACTTTTAATTTAAGAACAATTATCTTTTTGACTCGTATAAAGGTGAAAATACTTACATTTTTGGAAATTTAAAAATTTACCTTCGTACTACTTTAACTAAACTGAAAATGTTAAAAAATTTGTCAAAAATAACGGTTTTGAATCTTACTAATTTAAAAATTACATTTATTCAACTATAATATGTATTATCTATACTTAAATCTGCTGATTTTATTTGATTTTTACTTGATATTTTATCTTTTCACTTAAAAACTAATGTCGTTTACTCTTTGACAAGAATGAATGATTTTACATTTTCACCCCTTAAAAATGTACAAAATGTAATCTTAATTACTCTTTGAGAGGAATAAGTGATTTATTCGGATTGGGGGGTTGAAGTTGCTTTTAAATTTCACGAATCTGAAGTTAAATCTCACACTACACAATCAATATAAGCGTAATCTGATCCTTCAAATTCAAAAAACAATTTTCGTGTTTAAAGAAGGGTAAATTCGTCATTTGAGAAAACAATAAATGATGAATTGAAAGAAAGAAAGAGAAAGTTTTTAATGATGAAGATAAAATAGGAAAGAGAAAAACTAAATATAATAACGATAATAACTAAATATAAATAAAGATATAGTAAAAAATAATTAAATATATATTAAATATAAATAATATAGTAAATTTTTTATTTTTTTATTTTTAAAGATATATTTAAATTTATATATATTAATTTAAAATTTAATTAATTATTTATCATTGGTTGTTATATCTTTATTGATTTTTAGTTATCTTTATTTTTATTTAGTTGTTCGGTTGTTAACCTTAGTAAAAAAAATTTACTATATCTTTATTTATTATTAATATAAATTTAAATATTTTCAAAAATAAATATAATTAAAATGAATAATTTATATTTAATTTTTGTTTTTGTTTACCGTTACTTGATATATTTTTATTTATTTTGGATTTGATAACAACTAAAAATAAATAAAGATATAACAACCAATGATAAATAAATAATTAAAATTTTAAATTAATACATATAAACTTAAATATATCTTGAAAAATAAAAATAATTAAAAATTTACTATATTTTGATTCATATTAGTATAAATTTAATTATTTTTAAAAAATAAAAATAATTAAAATTTTATTACATCGTTATTTATGTTTAGTTTTCTCTTTTCTCTTTCATCATTTAAACTTTTTCCTCTCAATTTATCATTTATTGTTTTTTCAGTTTATTGGTTTACCCCTCTTTAATTGTGAAAATCGTATTTTAAAATTGAAAGGTCAGATGAAGGTGTGAGATGTAATTTCAGGTTCCTAAAGTTTAAAAGGCCCCCTCAATCCATTTTATTCCCCCAAAATTTAATAAGGTGGCATTAAATGGTAAAACGGCAGCACAAATGGACGGACTGATCACATTAATATAAATTAGAAGTGCAATAATTGAAAAATTAGGTCATAAAGTGATACTTACACAAATACGATTTGACATAAACTGTTAATTTGCTGAATTAGTCTTTTTCATTTTTTAATGTTTTTTTTTTTTTTTTTTTCATTTAAGAACTTTTCTTCGCCGTGGGCGGTCTTTCAATACAAAGAAAGAAGGATAACATCAATGATGGGAGGAATTTCTAAGTTGGTTAGTTATAGAAAATAGACACATTTGCATAATATTAAAATTTTTGGGGGTACGTTGCACTCGTATTGAAAAAAGTCAAAGTGATCTACTTCTTCTACGATTTATCAAAATTTGTTAGAAAGAATGATACAAGTTAGGTAGCAAAGAATTGACATTGAATGCAAGGTAGGATCGCGTACGGATGAAAGAGTTGAAAGAATTAGGTGACGCTCATTCACTTTAAAATAACTATAATATGCGTTCACAATAGTTACTTCAATTAATTTGGGTTAGTTAATTCAATTCGAACGAGGTTTGGCTCCATTCAAATGATAGAGTTGTGAAAATTTTGAATAGTTTTCAAGAGTGTGTTTTTATTTCCAAATTTGATTTAGAGTTATTTTAAGTATTTTTAATTACTAGTCTTTTATTTTTAGGCCAAATGTAATATTATAATACTTTAGGAATCAGAATTAAAGGTAATTTTTCAAATTTAATTAGAAATAACTATTAAATAAGAAATTCAATATGATTCAAAATAAATTAGTTTATTATTATAGGACCTTTATAGTCTTAATTTTGTACGCTTAATTATTAACAATGATAAAATAGGACATTTAATGTGCTAAAAAACCAAAAATCTTCACGTTGTGATTTTTTATTTAATTTCTTTAATGTTCTTCATACAAAAAATCTTCAATTTTACCTAATTTTCTTCAATTTTTACTAACTTTCTCAATAAAATCTTCAACTTTTTGAGTAACACACCAAACATTAATAATACAAAATTTGAAAAAATTTGAAAAAATTTAACAAAATTTCACACTCCAAAACGGCGACAATCAAAAGCCTCGCACCCCGTACCTGAACTGGTAAGAAGAATGCCAACCCCTCTTTAAGGATACATCAAACGAAAGAAGCAGCTCTGGATGCTTTCAAAGTAGACTCAGGCATAAAATGAAAATTGAACAAACAAACAATCTTCACTTCTTGAAATAACTGGAAGTAATTCCGTGATTCAAAA
>QLOD02000033.1:11844311-11869971 GCA_003260245.2 Sideroxylon spinosum
ATTGTGTACATATATATAATAGACTTGACTATTTTAAAATTTTTACTCTCATATCTTAAAAACTAACAGTTAAAAATTACTTTCATATTTTTAATTTCTCGCTCAACTCTTATTTTAATGAACCCACCACCATCTATCTTACAAAACAAGTTGGACATTTTAAATTTCATTATATTTAAAGGTTGGAAATCATATGCAAATTAAAATTTTATACTTCAAAATTCTGTCTAATTATGATTTTTAAAAAACTAAACTTTTCAAATTAGAACACCATAATTTTTTTTTATGGTACGTGTTAAGAATCAATTGGAAAGAGAAAAGGGACAAAAACACATGAATAACCATTAGGGTCTAAAGTCTTGGAGAAAAAAGTAAAATTGATGAATTATTATTATAGTTTTTTTTTATTTCAAATTTTTATCCAAAGTTTCACTTATATAAGAAATTTAATATTAATTTTGTTCAAAGTATCTTAAATACGGGTTATTGCTAGTATGTCTATATATATAACTAGAATTATATTTAAATAACTAGTGCATTAGTCATTCTAAGGGCCCGTTCGGCGTGGCGAAAAATAACGAAAAGGGGGGAAAAATGTGATTTGGGAAACTTTTTGGTGTTTAGTGCATAGCCACCAAACCAAATTTTGTGTTAACTTTTTGAAAAGAAAAACTGTCAGAACGGTTTTTTGGTTCCATCAGAACGGTTTTGCGTTAGAACTTTTTGACTTTTGTATCAACCGTTTGGACGGAATGGAGCAGTAGGAAAACCATCGGAACGGTTTGATACTTTCCATCGGGACAATATCCAAATAATATATAAAAAATAAATAAAATGGATGTTATTTGATTGCTTAGGATTCGTGTTGACATCCTAAAATTTTTTTTACCCATTCGATTAACGAAATTCAGTTATGTAATTTTTTTTAAAAAATATTGAAATTTTTTTTTCAAATTTGAGAGAATAAAAAAAATATAAAAGTGTAACAAAGAATTTCAGAGGTTTTCAGCGGTTTTTGTTACGCTAGATAGGCCCTAAAAGTAAAAATCTATCAATATGCCCTTTAATTACAAAACCAAATTTCTAACATTACGTGTTGTTCAGTAGCGTTGTCGTTTTTTTATTTATATTTATCTGTTTATATTTTTTATTTTTACTTTTCTGTTATCATTTTTTCTAAAATAAAATTGAAACTACGTTTGAAAATATAATTTTGTAAGGGAATATTAATTTTTTTATTGTTATAAAATATTTAATTTTATTAATTTTAAAAAATAATTGAATAAAATATATTTCATATTAAATTTATCAATCAATTAAATTATTTATTAAAAATCATTTAATTCAACAAAATATAAAAATATTAAATTACAAATTAAATATATTATTCATTAAAAATAATTGAATAAAATATAATTATTATATCATTTAATTCAGTAAACATAAAATATATTAATTGCAATTTAATTATATTTGTTATTAAAAAATGAATAAAATATATCTCATAATAACTTAAATACTTTAATTATGATAATTACTAAAATATCTTTTAATAAAATATATTCCATATTGAATAAATAAATTAAATTTTTTATTTATTCATAATAATTTAATAAAATATATTTTATGTTAATTAATTAATTTTAATATGTATTAAAAACAATAAACAACATATATTTCATATTAATTAGATTTAATTATTTCTTGAAATAAATTAAAAAAATATTTTACGTATTAATTTAGATATTTAATTTAATTTAATAATTTAAATAAAATAATTTATTTTGATATGATGCAACAAAAATTGGATAAAGTGTTAAATTAACAAAATATTTATAACAAAAAAAAAAGAGTGAAAATATTTTTTTATGTTTTTCTATTTAAGTTTGATTTTTTTTTGAAAACAAAAAAGTTATAAACAAATTTAATAAACATGTTTCAATTTAAAGTTCTTATTTAAATTTTTTTGATAAAATAGTATTTTATTTTGAAATATTAGGCTTGTATATTTGAGTAACAAGAAATGATTTCTACTTGTTTACATATCTAAGTCCGAACAAAACACCAATCAAATTCGGTTGGACGTGACTAAACGATTTGACCATATATAGCATTCTTCACGTAGGAAAATATAATTTTTTTCTTTTATCTAATTTTGGATTTTTTTGCTAGAAAAATAAAAATATATTCACTTTTCCAGCTTAATATTAATATAAGATCATTCCAGATTATTCTAAAATATTTAAAATTTTTAATTGGACTAATTATTCTTTCAAGTTTTAACTTTTAAATAAAACCTTTAAATATTAATTGTGACAATTTGGGCAATGTTTGAAAGAAATGGTGAAAGAAAATAAAGAACTGGATTTTTTTCTTAGAAAAAGAAAAAAAAAAAAAAAAAAGCAAGCAGAAATGCTAGGACAAAAGAGATGCTACATGCAAATTATTTGTCCAGTTCTAAACATTATTCAATTTCGTTTGGCATAATGGGGAAAAAAAAAAAAAAATTATTACTAATTTTCAATTAACCAGACAATTAAAAGGTACGTAAAGAGAAGGAAAGGCGATCAGTTATACTTGCATCACGTTAGCAGGTTGAAGTTACCATGATATCCCACAAAAGGATTTCTAGACATGTATAGCAGCAAGCAACAGAGACGAAAACCAGGGAAGATGGATTAACCTAAATACAAAAACACATTAGTTGATCAAATAAACTAAACCCAGCCCCAAAAGCCCTTAGCTGTGAAGAGAACTAATTAATCTACATTAACACTAATCCCATCCATGATTTCCCCAACCACCACTTTGGACTCCTGCAGCAACTTAATGCTCTTGCTTAGCCTCTCCCTCTTCATCGCTACAGAAGGGGATTCCTCCAACATCCTTTGAAGTCCATCCCCTTGAGAACCCACAAGCTCATTCACAATCTCTATCTCCATGTCCCTCGTAACCAGATTCTGCACAGTAAGCATCAAGTGCAGAGCCATTGAATCCACAAACCTCCTCAGAACTACCTTCCAATAAGCCGTGACTCTCATCTTCATGTCAAAAGCCTGATCTCTAACACTTGAATAGTTCCGGAGATGGCGGACCTCAACTTCTCCAAACCCTTCAATCTTCATCTTTTGCGTGAGGCAGAAGAATTAAATTGGTCGAAAAAAAGTTTATTTTGGGAGGTGCTGTACTGGCACAAATTCAAATTATGGCATAATCTCAATGTTATACATATTGAGAAGAACATATGGAACAATTTACTTAGCGCATTATTAGAGATTGGTGGGAAGACAAAGGACATCGTGAAGGCTAAACAAGATTTAGCTGATATTGGGATACGTCCTGAATTACATTTGGTCCCAGGTGGTTCAAGTCTTATGATGCCCCTGGCAATATTCACTTTGTCATCGTAGGAAAAACACGGCTTCTATGAATTTTTGGGATCGGTGAAATTTCCCGACGGGTTTGCTTCAAATATTTGTCGTTGTGTGAATAAAAAAAAAGAAAGTTGTTTGGTTTAAAAAGTCATGATTTTCATGTGCTACTACAATGAGTTTTACCAATTGGAATGCGTGGATATTTGCATAATGATATGTATAATGCATTGGTAGAATTATATTTTTCCTTTAAAGAGTTATGCTGGCAGTACGCTTACCGCAAGAAGCAATGGTTGGTGCCCAGTGTATTTATAGATGGATGTATCCAATTAAAAGGTAATTAGGTACCTTAAAGAGTTATGTGACAAATAGAGCACAACCTGAAGGTTTGATCACTGCAGTATATATTGCGGATGAATCTCTAACATTCCTTTCTAAGTATCTTTATAAAATTGAGACTAGATTCAATCGAGAGAAGCGCAATTATGAGAAGGTAGCAGAAGGTTGGGAAGAACCTAGTTTATTAGTTTTTTCACGTAAAGCTCGCCCTTTTGGTGATAAAAAAAAATATGTTGTCCTGTCAAGACAAGACCTTCAAACCATGCATCGGTACATGCTTAATAAATGTGATGGATTGGACAAATATCATGGGTATGTAATTATTATGAATTTTTTTATTTGTTTTTTTACATTATCTTCCTACAAACTTTATGATAATTTTTTAATATGTGCAATAAAATTCAATGATCATATTGGCGAATTGAACACAATCAGTGCATCAAACATTGACATGAGACATGAAAAAGAGTTTGCAATGTGGTTTAAGGAACATGTAAGTATAACTTTAATTAGAAATCCATTAAACGTTGGTAGACTTTACTTGGTTAAAAACTTGTATCATTATGGAAGCCTTGACGTCACAGATGAAATTTATGCTTTAACTATCGGTCCAGACTTTAGGGCGCAAAGTTATGGTGGTTGCATTGTCACTGGAGTAAGATTTCATACAAATGAACGTGACAAGAGACGTAAGATTCAAAATTATGGTATCGTCATTGAAGGGGTACATGATAATGATATTACTGACTTTTACAGTGTGTTAACTGATGTGATTGAGCTACAATATGTACAAGGTTTTTGAGTTGCCATGTTTCAATGTGATTGGTTTGACGTAGACAAGAGAAGAAAAGTAATACAAACTAACAAATATTTTACAAGCCTCAACGTGACGAAAAAGTGGTATGCAAATGATCTGTTTATATTATCATTTCAACCTAAACAAGTCTTTTACATGGCTAACACGAAGCTGGAGAACCAATGGCGAGTTGTGGAGAAGTTCACTCACATACATTTGTATGATGTCCCAGAAGTAGAGTCTATTGATATGGAAGTTGAGGATGCATACCAAGAGCTTAAGTCAGTTGATGTGATCCAAGTGGATGCATAAGAGATTGGGAATTTGTGCAGAAATGAACTTAATCCACAAAGAATAATAAATAATGGAATGACGTTAGAAGCTTATGAATCTGATGATACTGAGGATGAAGGTAAAAGTCTCATTTAATATGCCAATGACACAAACGATGAGGAAATGGTTAAGAAGAAGAGGATTACTCCGATTAATTTATTTACTCAAAATAGCTCAAAGAAGTTGATTTATTCAACGTAACGACATTGGTATACTCCTAGACTGTTACTTCAACTTGGTTTATTACGATATCCTAATTTAAAATTTTTTATAGTGTTACTTGAACTTCATTTTAAAGGTTATATAAGATTTTTTAATGGATATTTATGTATTTGTTCATTATTTATCATTTATTAATAATGTATTTATAGATGGCACTAGGAAGGACTCCTAAATAGGCAGGGAATGATAGAGCTCAGGGAGATGGGGGGTTAGGTGACCAGCTAACCATGGCATCGAGTAGTAGTGATATAAATTGAAATCATATTCGATTTTTTTCTTTGCACTTTATGTATACATATTTTTAATTGTTTCATATTTTTTTGTAGGTTCCACCTCAACCACCAGATCAGTATGCAGACCCACTAACGATCTTGGCCTAGATCGTCTTATTAAGAAGAAAAAACGACCTACAAGCATAACTATGGACCCTAAGCAAGGACGACCTCTCGATTGTGACGAGTGTCAAGCGAGTGTAGTATTATTGCCAAACATTTCTTACCACACAATCAACACCGTTATGCTGACATTAGCGAGAGGGATAAGGAGGAGACATTTGCACGTCTTACGGTACTAATTATCATTATTGGTAATATATTAAATTAAAATTTAACCTCTCATATTTCTTATATTTGGAGTCACGCATTAATATTGATGTGTGTTTTGGGAGTGTGGGATGGAGAAGAATGGAGGAAACTTTTAAGGCCCGATTGAGGGACTTACGGCACAACTGGTATAAGCAATTTAAAAAGATGATGGAGACTAAATGTGGAGAAGGCAAGAGGGCGTTGCCCATCTAATGTATTACAAGTGGATTGGGAGTGGCACATCAACAACATATGGACAGACACTAGTTACCAGGTTAATATAATTTACTTTAACATGTATTAAACAATATGTTTTAACTATGTGTTTAATATTGAACATGTTTTTTTCTTTGTTTTTTTTTTCGAGGAGAAATATCTAAAAACTGCATAGAATCGTTCTCATCAAACCATTACATATTTGATGGGATCATGTGCATTTGTGCCTGCTCGTCATAATATGGTAATTATTAGTTTACATGTTCTATTTATACCATTAGTTTTGTATTTATATTATTTTTCCATAGGTGGATCCTAAAAGTAATGAGTCAATTGGTTTCATTGGATGGTGGAAGAAAGCACATACAACAAAAAGTAACCAGTGGTGTTGCATGAAGGCTGGAGACTTACACGTAAGTTCTCGTAATTTTTATTTGACATTATTATTTTTAAAGTATGGTTCGACAATATTCTCATATTAGTTATGATAAATGTTAGGATGAGATGGTAAGCGTAAGGAGTGAGTCTACCTCTGATAGCTATGCATTGAGTGAAGATGCTACGGGGATGCATATTTTAGGGAAGAAGTTTGGATATGTACGCGAGATAGGCCATGGGCCAAAGCCCCCTTCGATGCGTAATTTTCATGCTCAAGCTGTGTAGTTCAAGATCCCAACTTGAAAGTGTCATGCAAAAATTGAAGCTGAGCAAAATCTTTTTTCTAGGAAGTTCCAGGATATGGAAGCTGAGTGAAATATTAATTTCTATCAAAGTCGATAAGATGGAGACGCAACAAGCCCAATTGTTAACGATGTTTGAAGAGTTTCGCTCATATAGGACTAGTTCTACCCAATGTACATCCACATATCTAGGTTTAGACATATAATAGTTCATATTGAACTTTTTGGATTTTATTTTTGTTTATTTTAATTGTATCAATCTTAATATTTTTTCTTTATTTCATGGATCTCATTGTTTTTTGTTAGATTTGAATGACTTTGGTATGATAATTTTGC
This sequence comes from Sideroxylon spinosum, assembly GCA_003260245.2. Lineage (NCBI taxonomy): Eukaryota > Viridiplantae > Streptophyta > Magnoliopsida > Ericales > Sapotaceae > Sideroxylon > Sideroxylon spinosum. Next base: position 11,851,192 of record QLOD02000033.1, read on the forward strand.
ATTGTTGGCTTTAATGTCATAATATGTTTATTTGTAGACTTGATTTATTATTGTTATAAAAGGTTTTTTTTTTCGGAAAATTAAATATTCAGGAATTTTAATTTTATTTTTTGAAAATAAATAACTTTAGTGAGTTCCTCACTAAAAGTGTCTTTTTTTTTTTTTTTTTGTCGCTAAAGGTATATCCATGAAGTTCAACGAACTATACACAACGGATACATTTTCTCACCAAAAATCACTATAGGCAAGGAAATTATATTTTCTTGCTAAAGGTTATCATAAAATTTCCTCGCTAAAAGTCACTATAGGCGAGAAAATCCATTTCCTTGGTAAAAGTAACCTTTAATGAGAAACATTTATTTCCTCGCTAAAACGTAAAAATAGGCAATGAAAATCATTTCCTTGCTAGGAGTTACTATAAGGGAGGAAAAAATATATTTCTCGCTAAAAACTATAAGCGACCAAGATTAGATGAGAAAATCTGAGAGGAATATTTTTCCTCGTCTATAGTCTTTTGCAAGGAATATTTAACTTTTAGCGAGGAAGATTTTCCTCGTCTATATCGACATTTCCTGTAGTATGCATGCATATAACCATTAGTTAAATAAAAAGAGTAGAATAAATTTTTGTGTGCCCGGGCTGTAGATTTGAAATTAATTATTATACAAATTTAATTCTTAATTTATGTTCTTAATTAGTATAATTGGGGAGATATATATATATACATATCAATATTTCATATAATTGGAACACGTGTTAAAGAAAATAATAATAATAATAGAAACAAGAATATTTCAAAATTTTTATTCTAATTTATTTACAATTTATCTGCACGCGCTCGAAATTCGATTGGATGTCCACAAATCATTATAAATGTACATAAACTCTAACTATTTATACTTTACACAATTTTATAAACTGTAATTTATATCATTTTATGATGATATATGAAGTTTCAAACGGAGAGGAAACATAATACTGATCAAAACATGTAAGGCCTACGCATACAGCGCCATGTAAGGCCAACGCACACACACACACACATCTATACGTAGGCCGCTTTGTAGAAAGCATAAGAATTAATTATTTATTAAAATTGGGGAGCCGACACCTATGCCAGTTTGTGGTATTAAATCGGAGACTGTTAAATTAAAATTTAATGATTCAGATATAATCATACTATTTTAATTCAAAATAAATATAAATGTATCTGAATCGTTAAATTTAAAATAAGAATTCCAATTACAAAGTCACGAGTTAGTTTCGTATTGTCAGCTCCCGAAATCCTTACTTATTTCCCCCGAAACAGTTGAGGGCAAAGTATACTGCGAATATGAAGAGTATCAAAGGCAGAGCACAGACCCACACCAACCAGAAGCTTGGAATCTTGACGACGGGCGATTCGTTAATAGATACCCAGAATTTTGGCATCCTGGTCGCCACCGTCAAAGCATAGCTGAGGAAAAATGCGATCAGGATAGATGACAAAAACACCCTGATACCAAATGGCTTTTTCTTGGTTGCCGACCACAAGGAAACCAGTAACCCAACCAAACTCGCCGTAAATGTGACTGTCATAAGGGTAACGTTGTAGAAATCAGCGGGCACATGTCCAGCAGAAATTAGCACATGTTCGTAATTTAAATCCTTGTCAATTTGGAAAATACTTGTGTACGTGGCAGCCATAACGATCCCCAAGAGGGCATCCAACACGGAAAAGTGTGAGCAGCAAGTGGCATCTTCTTCTTCTTCATTCGTGTTTGGATTAACAGCCAGCACTGGTTCTACAACACTACAGGTTGTGGCTCCGTGGAGGAGGAGAGCAATAAACTTGTCGTTATCTTGGTGGTCAGTACCACAGTGGAGTTCGAAGGCTGTCAATCCCCGACCGTTCCTAGAGTCCAGTCGTACCAGAGGACAACGTTTTGGATTTTTACCAACCAACAACTCCACAATCTGCATCCCAGTATCTTTATGAAGGATAATAGTTACATTAATTACAATATTTTTTTATTGAAAAACTTTCATTTTTTTTACATTCAATAAAATAACATTTAGTGAAAACTTTTATTTCTTCTTTCGTTTCTTTTTATAAACTCGGAAACTACATAAATTAGTTGCCTTATCATAATTAATATGAAAATATGACATATGTTATTTGTAAATTGTGTTTCATACTTAAATTGTATTTTATAATTATTTAAGTAATATATTAAACTTGATATATATTTTTTTATAACAACAAACTCAATACAGTGCGTACATCGAAAAAAATTAGCACATGCTATACCAACGATAGAATTAATACAACATTTGATAATGAACTTGTAACTAGAGTAAAAGAAAGAACAAAAGAGAGTAACACACAAATAAATTTTAAATCACAGGCGTTAGAAGTTATCTCACATCAACCTATAATAAAAATTAATTTTTCCATATAAGAGTTAAATTTTCCTTGCCTTAACACTTAGATTTTAGAGTTGAGACATCTATTCTTATATGTTGTTGGGTTTAAATTTGAGTTCTCGACCACGTCTCATCATAGTCCATCTTGTACTTATGTCCTTGTAGGCCTCCATGAGAAAAAAAAAGGTTGTTAAAAGTTGTCTTACATCGGCCTATGAGAAAAATTAATTCTCTCGTATAAGAGATGGACTTCATGTGCTTATGTCTATGTGAGCCTTCGTGGGAGAAAAAAAAAAAAAGCTGTTAGAACTTGTCTCACATTGGTCCATAAGAAAATTAATTTCATATAAAAGATGGACTTCATATGCTTATGTCCATGCGGGCCTCCTTGAGAAAAAAAAAGGACTGTTAAAAGTTGTCTTACATTAGCCTACGCAGACCTCCATGAGAAAAAAAAAATATTAGAAGTTGTCTCATATCGGTTTATAAGAAAAATTAATTCTTATAATTTCATATAAAAGATGTACTTCCTGTGCTTATATCCATGCGGGCTTCTGTGAGAAAAAAAAAATGGCTTTTGGAAGTTGTCCTATATTAGTCCATGCAGACCTCCATGAGGAAAAAAAAAAAACTGTTAGAAGTTGTCTCACATCAGTTTATAAGAAAAATTAATTCTTCCGTATAAGAGATAGATTTTCTCACTTTAATACTTAGATTTTAAGGTTGAGGATTAGAGTTATTTTTGCATGTGGGTGGATGAAATGAATCATTGCACATAAAGCATAGATACAGTGGTGGGAAATATTCATGAATTTATTATGTTAAAATTATAAAATTCGTAAAAAAAAAAAAAAGAAAAAAATTACCAACCTCAACTTGTTTTTCTTGAACAGCGTGGTGCAAAACATTGTGTCCCTCAAAATCCTTCTTGTGAAGGAGGTGGTCCAGCTTGGACTTGAGGGTCTGGTCCAGCAATACTCGGAAAGCATCAATCCGATGGTGTTTGGTTGCGAGGTGAAGAACCGTCTCACCGAGGGAAGTTACATCCGCCACCGACTCAGGGCGTGAACGGAGTATTGCGACTATAATTTCTACATTCCCTTTTGTCGTAGCAACGTGGAGAGGAGTTATTTGATGGCCGTCTTTCAGAGCACACAGATCGGGATTGGCTCTAACCAGTTCCCGCACAATCCTCGGATTCTCGTTCTCACAGGCGAAGTGGATTCCACTCTGGCCGTGTTGGTTCGTTGCCCAAACAATATCTGGTGACCTAGCGATGGAGGCGAGGACAGTGGTTTGGTCGTCGTCCTCACATGCCTGAAGGAACTGATCGCAGTTGCAACGGTTTCCTAGTTCCATCTGATTTTGATCGATCTCCGGCCAAGTGTGGGACAATAATTATCAATTGATCAATCTGGCTTCCGAGAATTCTTAATGGAGTGTTATATTAAAGAAGACGAGTAAAATGATAGAGAAAATGTTGTCTACTGTGGAGGTCTTCCGTGAAAGTGCAAGGAAAGCAGATTTTCCGAAAATTTTATGAAAACTTTTTTTCTCAATGGACGAAATATCAATTCATAACTTATCTCATTTTTTTCTTTTTCTCACCTAAAGGCGCTCAAAGTATGCATGCATTTTTTACAATTAAGGGACATTTTTTAATTTTTTTATTCTTTTATTAGTCAGGCTATTCATACTAATTTATGTTTGCCTATTTTTGGGGTTTTAGAATTAACAAGTATGAAAGTCCTCCACTGACTTGAAAAAACTCAAACTAATAATTAAGGACAATATGATGGTACATATACACATTAGCAATAACATATGCCTACGACACTCTGAATAAAATTAGTATTAAGTTTGCTATAATTGAAATTTCGGATAAAAAGTTCAAATTAAAAAAATTTTGATAATTCATAAGTTTCAATTTTTTTACAAAACTTTAGGTCCTAACAACTTCTACATATGTTTTGGTCTCTCTCTCCAATTTATTTTTGATAAACATCATAAAAGAAATCGCAAATTATGATACTTTAAATTGAAAGGTTTAACGTTTAAAAAACCATAATTGGACAGAATTAAAGTTAAGAGTTTTGATTTGCATATGATTTCCATACTTGAAATATAATGAAATTCAAAATATCCAATCTATTTTGTAAGATAGATGGCAACAAAGTCTACTAAAATAAGAATTGAATAAAAAATTTAAAATATAAAAATAATCTCAATCATTAAATAAAAATAAATAAATTTTAACCGTTAGATTTTAATTTGTGAGATAGATATTTTCAGAAGATCTATATAATAAATCTTACTTGAACCGCAATTGCATTATCACCTCATTTTATTTCCTTTTCTATTATTATTATTATTCAAAAATTGAAGGTAGGTACCCAAAAAAAAAAAAAAAAAAAAAAGGGAAACCATATAGAAAATGTTATCTAAAAACGAAGTCTCCAGGAAAGTGGAATGAAATTCAGTGGCAAGGGCATCTTTAATGCCTATACTTTCTACGCGTTATACTACTTACTCCCTAAGCAGCTTTAACATGTTAGTTTCTTCGTTCCTGCCCTTTAGTTTCTTCGTTCCTTCCCTTTCGACCGGAGACAGACGGAAAATGAATTTCAATACACTCTTGTGGGATCCAGCAAAATTGATTTTAAAGTTATGTATTTTGCAATAGGTTTCTCAAGAGATTTGTGGAGAAGAAAATATAGAAGAAAAGAAAGGCCAAGCAAAAGCTAAACCACTCCCTCGGAGCTATGAACGAAGTAGCATTTGTTTTTCATTTACCAAAATAACCGTTGAAATGTTCAGAAGTTTAATATTGTTCTTTTTGTTTATCTTTGATTATAATAAATAATTTTGTGTTACTTCGTGAACTACGAATGCATATAAAACGTTTGATAAAAATGTCAAACTCAATTTTTGTTAATATTGTGTATTTGGTTTGTTACCAATAAGTGTGGATATTAACGTGATTCATGCATAAACAATTTTCCACCTAGCTAATAATTCACACCTAAGACACTCTTCAAAAACTAATTTTATTCAAATATTTATAAAAATTAAAAAATAACAGTAGAATGATGAATATAAAGAGTATTATATAGGATTTGATAATGAATTTTTAATTGGTTTTATCAATTATAACTCAAATAAAAAATATTATTATTAATTATAAGTTTTTTATAAAATAAAACAAATATAATAAATGTAACTAATTTAAATTCAAAATTAGAATATCAAAAAATAACTACTCTCGAGCCTGTTTACTATTTGATTTTTTTTATATTTTTAAGTTTTAATAATATTAAAAAATTGTTATTATAAGAAAAATAACAGAATTATTATTTATTTTTTTATTTGTGTTTTTTAATTTAAAATTAATTTTTAATTAAATTAAAATATATAAATTTAACAATTATATTAATTTTTTAAGTAAGTGGGTCCTATTTTTGAATCCATAAGTAAGTGAATTCTTTTTCAAAACCTAAAAAAATGAATCCCCTTTTAGAACTCTTGAATTTTTTATATTTATTATTTATTAAAATATATGCCATAGTTCTAATCCTTTTATAGGTAAAATAATAAGTAAAAGTGTTGTGTTTTACCGATATGAGATAAAGAAATAAAAATTTTGTAAATATAAAAGATCATTTTAATTATTTATTGAAAAATAAAATTTAATCTCAGTTATTAAATCTTAGTTTAGGAGAGGATTATTTTATTATATAAATAATAAAAAAAATATTTTAAAGGTAGGAAAACTATGATCAACAATTATTCCACCATTAATTAAATATTTAGTCGATTCATTTGCGCGTAGTATGCATACTCATCGTCGAAAGGACACGGCAAAGTTTCATGAACGCGTCAAATTGGGATGGGTCAAATTTTCGTGGCAAAAGATATGTGTTTGATCACGAGGGAAAAGGACAGTTACTTCAAATATTTTATCTTTCCACTTACAAAAAAATACGATATCTTTCGTACTTTATCATTTGGCTTCTAGTAATATGACTTCCAACAAACTCTTTAATCATTTAGGATGAATTATTAGTTCGTTTGGGGATACTAAATAAACTCAAAAAATTTTAAAAAGATTTTAAAATTTTAATTTTTTTTAAATTTCAAAAAATTTTAAATTTAAAAAAAAAATCAAAATCTATTGAATATAATAATGGTTCCATTTGAAGTTTTTAACTTTATCAAAAAAAATAAAAAATAAAAGTTATAATTTTATGTTTTACAACCCAAATTACAAAATTATAATTTTTATTAATTATTATATATTTTTTATCACTCTAAACATAAGAAATAATATGAATATCATAAATAATAATTAATGAATCAGTTAGGTATATCATAAAAATTAATAAAAAAATAAAAGGTAAAGATCAAAAAAAAAAAAAACTAATTAGACGAATAATAGTCCAAAGTCAACAATACGGAGGAGTAAGTGGAGCGATTTTTAAAACTAATAAAAACTAACAAGCGAGTTTTTTTTTTTTTTTAACCTGAAACCCTGCCAGTTTATTGCAGTTAAAATGCTAAGTTATGTTGGTAAATCTCAAAAAAATAAATAAATAAATAAAATAACAGACGCAATTTTAAGATTGTCGGTCTCTTTATTATTATTATAATTAAATATTAAAAAATATCATTATCATTACTATGTAGAATATTAAAGATATCGGCACCGCTAGAAATTTTAAATTTTAATAAATTTTGATAATTTCTTTATCAAGTGTTGTCAGTTTTATATGTTTTGGTGAATTAAATAATAATTTTTTTTATAATTTTTAAGTATTTACTAAAATTTTTGATAATTTTTAACAACTTTTAATAATTTTATAAAAAAAAATTTAGTAATTGTTAACAATTTTAGCACGTTTTGGTAACTTATGAGTTTACAGTTAGCTAAGTAGAAAAATAACAAAAATTAGTAATTTTCGAAACACTCAAAAAACAAAAGTTGATAGTTTTTTGCTGAAGATTGTACTTCCAAACACCCCATCACTATCGAGTAGAATGGCCCGTTTAGAATATCGAAAAAGCAAAAAAACTCTAAAATTTTTTGAAAATCTCTCCAATCCTATAACAAATTTTTTTACTTCAAAACACATGGATCTCTATAAATTTAAATATATCTTAAAGTCCTAATAATTTTTTTTAATTCTAATAAAATTTCTATAAATTCTAATAATATTTTTATAAATCTCAATAAAATTTTAATAGATTTATTCAAAACAGACGAAAAATTCATTCGATGGAACTATTTATTTTGGAGTTTTATAATTTGTCATTTACACTTTAAATATCAAAAAGTAACTTAAATTATATTTTATATCAACTTTTGTAATCCTAAACAAGGATAGTCTGGAAAAAAATAATAGTTAATTATTTTATTTTAAGAGGGCTTAGATGTGCGCTTGAGTGCAAATAGAAAAATATATACATATATATATATATATATATATATTTTTTTGCCCTTTTTTCTGTTACAAAAGCAAAAGGGTAGCCGTGCTGCACCGCGTGGTGGAAGTTGGTGCCGTTTCGAAATATAAATTTTGGTAATTTTAAATATTATTTTTTATTAAAAATTATTAATTATAATGATTAGTGAAGTAAGTTATAATATTTAATAATTTTTTTTAACTTTTAAATGTTTGATAAATTTTAATAATTTTTGACTTATTTAGCAGAAAAATAAAACCAAAACTTTTTTAAAAAGTTGATTTTTTTCTTTTTTTTTAATTAGAAATTATGCCTCTCGAATATTTATTAAGAGACTGTTTGGTAGGAACAAAATATACCAAAAGTTACTAAAAGTTACAAAAAGTTATACTTTATTCCAATCATATTTTAACACCTACCATCTTTATGTCATATCTTTTGTACTTTTACAGTACTTTTCGATTTTCTTTCTTCCTTCAAATAACCCCTAAAATATATATTTTTTTCTTTTACCTATGTTCTAGGGAAGTAAAAAACTAGACTATTCGATTGGCAGTGGCAAAGCCTTTCCCCTGAAGCATAAATATGCGTAAAAATTTTACAAGGAGTTTCAAAAAAAAAAAAAATGGAAAAAAATATCCTTTTACGAGGACCAGAAGGAGATCAAGAAATGGGTGGTGTTGCAGTTCCTGATTCCTTCGACGATGATCATCATGTTCATCTGCAACGGCCTTCCGAGGAGCATCGACATCGACATGGCATCTATGCTATAGATCTGCTCGGAGACCTCCCAAAGCTTCCGATATTTCTGCCTTCTATTCATGAGGAGAAGTTATCGTACTCGAGCAATGAATTGCACCGGGCTATTGAGAATGGGGATTTGAATTCCGTGGAGGAGTTGGTTCTTAATAGAAGAAAGCTCTGTTTTCGGAAAGATGGGAATGGGAGAAAACCTATCCATATTGCCGTGCAGAAAGGAAGAATTGATGTTATGAACTTGCTTCTCTCGAATTGTCCTGAGTCTGTCAAAGAGGAGATCAGTTTCACGAGGGAGACGTGTCTTCACACGGCGGTCATTCATAACAAGACCAAGGTTGTTCAGTACTTGTTGAATTGGATTGGAGAGAGACCCGAATTCTTCCATGTAGTTAATTTGGGGGATTCTGAAGGAAATACCGTTCTCCACCTCTCTGCATCAAGAAAACAACTCCAGGTCATCTCTCTCTCTCTCTCTCTCTTTTTATTTATTTATTTATTTTAATTTCTCTCTTTCTCCTCCTCCTCCTCCTTTTCTTCCTACGATCTATCTTCGTTTTTGAAATCGGGATATCAAGCTAGGGTTTGACAGAGACGGAGGGCTTGCTAATTATTAGGCTACTTGGTTTGCGTTTAACCTAACCCAAAACCCAACATAAAAACCCAATGTGTAAGAGTTGTACAGGTATTTTAAATAGTATGATAATGACTATTTGATACAATAGATCCCATCACATACACGTTTAAGGTTGATGAATTCGTGAAATACTCTGACGTCGTTTGTAGAATTTGATAAAAGTGATGCCTCTTTTTTTTTTTTTTTTTGGGATATTGAACTAGCAAACCCAATAGCCGATTCGATATAACCTCCGAATCGAAAAGGTCAATTCGCTTGAGTTCCATACTTTAATTTTGCATTTGAAATTCTAGAGTTGATTCGGTTATGAATTTAATATGAATTCGAACCCAACTAACTGACGCACACCCTCAAATACAATCCGTAATTTATCTTAGAAGGATGAGCACGAGAAAAATAGAACAATATAGATGTTTTTTTCTTCAAATTTTAATTTCCAGCCTTTTCTTATAGTAATTACGCTTTTAGTCTTTTTGAATCGGAGAGCTCACAATTGATGCAACAAAAAATGCAGACTTTGAGGGTACTACTTAGCAGAAAATTGGTGGATGTTAATGCCTGGAACTCTAGTGGATTCACTGCTCTGGACATCCTGTATGTGTTACCTTATTCTGGGAAGATCGATAAACAAATTGACTGCATACTTCGACAAGCTGGAGCTATGCGAGCCCGTGATTTTATCAACAAGCAACGACGTGGTTGTCACTGCCATAGAAGCACAAGAGCCTCTAATTCAATCCCAAGTTTCAAAATTGTGTTGCTACTAATAGCTACTCTGCTCTTAGCAACAACCTACCAAGTAACACTTAACCACCGTGGTGGCGGAGGCAGTGGTAGCAATTTCAGAAAGGGCTACGTTTACAACTACATGAGCGGCGTTCAAATGAACAAACAAGTTTCCGCCATCTCTGGCTGCATCCTGTTGTTCAATTCCATTGCGTTTGTCACATCGCTGAGTTTGATTGTCTACCTCCTTCGTGAGTTCCCGTTGAAGCCGTGGCCTCAAATCTCAGTTTCTTCTCTGTTTGGTTCTTACATGTGTTCGGTAATTTCAGTATCGCCCAGTGAAGCGCTGGCTCTTCTCTTATTGTCGGTTCCATTTCTGGTGTTGGCAGCTACTGGAAAATTTTATTAGGTTTGCAGGATTACAGTCTTTATGCAGAGCCTTCGCTTGGGTCGCAAAAATTAGCATATATTATCAATAATGGGTATGTAGCCAAGAGAGGAGAGCTCTTGTTTCCCCTTTCTTTGCATTTGCACGCATCAGTTGTGTAATGTTGCTAGTATTATATAAATATATATATATGTGTGTGTGTGTGTGACCAAAGTTACTTAATCAATCCACGAACGTTGCTTTCAGTGTTCATTTTTTTTTTGTTGTGGGGGGGCAAAACACTTAATTGATTGAAAATAGAGGGAGAGATACATACAAAGTTGGAAGATGTTTTACCAAATCCTCATAGAAGCTTAAACTGCAAAGTAGAAACAATCTCATGGGATTGTTTAACTATACTTCTCCTTCAAAAGTTTTAATCATTTATTTCAAGCTATAAAGTTCTCTCAACCATGCCCATAATACAATTGGATCAGAGTGTTGGTGCATGAATTTTTTTTCTGTTCTACGGATTATCAAATTTTATGGGCTTGCTGTCAAAATTTCACTTTTTGGAAAAATATAAGTAGTAAAAATGCAGCTCCGTAGTGCGATTTAGAAACCACGATCCATACTTCATTTCTCGCCAAGTATATATCACACAATACCATTTCATGATTTTGGCTAAAAATACTTAAGAAATGCGAAATGGTGTCATGGTTTTAGCCTAATCGAGGATCCAAGAAACCCTAATCACATCGTGGTACGTTAACCTCTTTATCGGTCAAAACAAAGCATAATAATAATCATTAGAAACTAAAAATACCTTCTGCCAACAAACCCACCCAAAAATTAGAGAAAAATGGGATTTCTTGGAGGAGAAAAGAGCTAGTAGTGCTAACCATGAGAGAGAATGAGAATTAAAATATCCAAATGCAAAAAGAGGATGAAAAGGGAGGTCCTAGTGATTCCATTACCAAAAAGAGAGAGTGAGAGAGAGGGAGATTGATGAGAGAGGTTGAATTTGACAAAAATAGATGAAATCGATGTGGAAAATAAACCAAAAAATAGACAAATGGTCTTTGTGGTAGGCCAGACAAAGAAAACAAAGAACACCATTCATACAATCAAGGCAATACAAATTGCATCCGCCTTTATGTGAATCAGCATGCAATTTACATTGATCGGAGAAGCTCTCTCGCAAAAGAGGCTTCAATCATAGTTGTCACCTATTCTTAGGCTTGATTTCACGAACAATGGTTTTTCGATTGTCGATTGCTCATTTGACCGAACAGAGCGACAGTTTTATACTTAATCTCCTCCTCCTTAGAGAGAAAATATAGATTTGTAGGAATATAGAGAGAGAAAGTATGTGGAGAGAGATCCACTAGAATAAGTGATAAAGATAAATCATAATCATGATTATAGTTTATCTTTATCTATTTCATTTATTTAAGATTGAGTAGTATGGAAATGTATTTATTTCAATATGCGGAGAGAGAGCTAGTGGAGGTGGCAAGGGAGAGAGTTTCTTGTATAGATGGGGTGAAACTGCGAGACTATTTCTTGGAGCTCGCTTGGGCCAAAACCCTGGCACCATTTCACGTTTATTAGGTTTTTTTAGTTAAAACCGTAACATGATATTACGTAATTTAGATTTGGTGAAAAGTCATGATATGAAATCGCTATTTCAAAATCACACTATGGAACCACATTTTCACTAACTGTATTTCTTTTAATATTGGAATTTTGACAACAAACTCGCAAATTTTGGATTAAAAATCCTTGGAACGGAAAAAAAAAAAAAAAAATCGTCAGTGTATATATGAGTTTATTTTTTAATAAGCAAGCTGTGAATTTTGATTAATGGGAGAAAAGAATACATAGCTTAAGGAGGTCACCTCATATAAATAATGGCCATCCTCGATATAAACGAGCTATGCATAAAACAGAACTATACATCACAATGTATGCCCCAGATTTACAAATGTTGAGGTTTGTACGTAGGTGATGCTGAACACAAAGGCTTTGCTTTCCGTATAACTTCCTCCATTATTGTCCTCAAAATGTTGGGCGGTTCTAATGAAAGGCCCTTGTAGATTCTACGATTCTTTTCAAGCCACGTATGATACACCATCACAGCCCATGCAAGCTTTCATAAACGTCTTCTTACTGAATTTACCGATGACCCAATTCATTTCACCAGTCCAACTCTGTCGATGTTTATCTATGAGGAAAATGTTGCAGTTATTCTAAACCTCTCTAGAATAATGAGAGTCGAAAGAAAATGTGATCCAATTCCCCCTGTCGCAGATTCACATAAAACAGTTAGCTTGAGATTGATCAATGACTCCCTATGTTGCGAGTTTGTCCCTAGTGTAAGGCCTAGAAAATTGAATTAGTATACCTTATCACCAGGCACTTCACATTGATTAAAAAAAAAAAAATTTGTACAAAGCACTACTATTGGTGACCTCTCTTCCTCTGGTAGACGTAATAATATCAGCCTAAATATGTCTTCCATAGGCATCTTGTTTGGTAGGTTGCAGACCTACAGAATAGAGTAAGGCTCGCTTTATGAACATGTACTGCTCTGTCAGTTTGCGGAAGCATCTAAGATAAGCACCCTACCAATGCCTACTTGCACCAAAGATTGATCTGGTGCAAATTGATTCCTAAAATTGGTCTTGTGACTTCCCCGAGCTTAACCGACTGACTCGCAATGTAACACCACGATATTTATGAGGTAAATGGCAAACTCAACAATTTCATAGGACACATAAATTAAAGATCTAATCCAATAATAATTAGCAGTGCGGGAAAAAAGGATCCAAGTAACCCACCATGCTAACTGGAATCAAAATTCAACAGTTTTCCAGAGATTTTTTTTTTCTCTGAACTAACAAAATGGTATTTCAGTATTTCAATACTCACAGGGTTTCCTATGCCATCTACTTTTTGGCCAACAAGCTCAAATGTTGCTTCAGTATTTGACCAACAAGCTCAAATAGACTTTTAAAACAAAACACAAAGCCAATAGATTTTTTTTCCCTGAATTAACAAAATGGTATTTCAGTATTTCTATGCCCACAGGGTTTCCTATGGCATCTACATTTTGGCCAACAAGCAAGCTGGCAGACACACCAAATAGGTGGTACAGCTCTAAGTATGTTTTTTAGGGCACAACATGCCATACAACTATTAAGTTTAGCTTGATATACATCGTTCAAGCACCCATTTCTTAACAATTTAAGTTTTTTGGACAATTAGTAACTTAAAATGGCATTAATACTTTGGTTCTAGAATGCCCTAGGTTCAGATCTTGTTGTCTTGCTTACTCTCCCGTTTATTCTTATCTAATCTATTCTGTTTCTATTACTTCATCTTGAATGAGAACTCCTAAATCTCAAATGAATCTCCTTAGGATTTTGAACCAAAACTTTAGAGTGAGCTTGCAATCAATATATAGAAGCGCCATATAACTACAATGATTTTTTATTTTTATTTTGTGGAAAGGTGAAAAATAGAGGTAATGCATAACATTGTTATCAAAACCTGATTATGTTAAACCATTTTTAACCAAAAGGAGGTCTCCGGAACTGTACACGTGTGTTTAGTTTAGTCAATAATTTTGAATTTAAAATTAAGAGCTTCTTCTGTTACTTAAACCTTAAAGTCCCGTTTGAAAACGTTTTTGTTTTCTGTTTTTCTGTTTATATTTTCAAAATTTTATAAACTAACGACAAAAATATGTTTGTTAAATCTATTTACGTTTTTTTATTTTCAAAAAAAATGAAAACTTAAACAAAAAAACATAAACAGAAAAAAATGTATTTTCACTATGTTTTTTTTTTTTTTTTTACAGATATTATTGTCAATTTTAACACTTCATCAATTATTGTTGCATCATATTAAAATAAAATTATTTTACTCAAAAATTTTATTAAGACAAAATTATTTTTAAAAAATAATAAAGTTAATTTAATTTAATTTAGTTAATAATTAATTTAAAATTAATTTAGTTAATAATTAATTATTAATTTAATAATTAATTTAACTGATAATTAACTTATTTATATTTTATTTAATAATTAATAAATTAAAAAATAAATTTAATAATTAATATTTTAATAATTAATTTAATAATTAATTGATTTAACTTAAATTTAATAACTAATTTATTTAATAATTAATTTAAGTAATAATTGAATTGAATTAATAATTAATTGATTTAATTAAATTAATACATAATTTAATTTTATTATTTTTAAATAATATTAAATATATTTTATTAAATTATTTTTATTAAATATCATAATTAAGTTATTTTAATTATTATGAAATATATTTTAGTAAATAATATAATGAAATTATAATTAAATTATTTTATATTTAATGAATTAAATAATATAATAATTATATTTATTCAATTATTTTAAATAAATAATATAATTAAATTAAACTAATATAAAATATATTTTTTTCTCTCATATGAGGTTAATTGTTAACCTAAATTAATTATTAACCTTGTCATCAAAACTGATGTAATGAAAGGTAAAAATTTACTCTCCGTTACTCCCCAAACATCTCCTAAGATGTAAAATTATTTTTAAAATTATGATATTCAAAGAATTTTCTAATTGTCGCTCTTCATTTGATCGCTTCATATTTAAAGGTTATGAGTACTTGAACATCTAATGAGTATACCCGTCTAATTTGGATTTTTTTTTTAGCCAACAAATTTGGGAATGGTGTAGGCAATGCCAGATTCCAATTTGATCCGTTACCATCATTAAAGCTCTCACTAAATCTTGATGCACATAACATGATTTTTTAAGATAAATAAATATTTTTAATTTTATATAAATTATCAAACAAATTTAAAATAAAAAGATTATTGAAATATTTGTAAAATATTAAATGGTTAGTTTTAAATGGTATTTAAATAAATAATTTGTAATTAAATAACATTTAAAAGAGATAAAATAACATAAAAATAGTGAATTGTAAGAAGGGACATATAAGGAATACTAAAATATGTAAAATTATTTAAGTGGTGGTTACTAAAGAAATCATTTTATCTCCATAAAAGTATGAATAGTTGTAAGAACTTGAGGGATATTAATAAAAAATAAATAAATAAATAAAAAGTTTCACCATATTTAAACTATCAATAAATTTGAGATTACCAAATGTGCCTCATGTTTCTTCTTATACAATATATTGGCCTGGTGTCTTTCCTAGAAGAGACTTAAGGGTTCATTTTGTTTAATCATTTTTCACTTGTTTTTAAGGTTTTTTTTTTCAAATATATTTAAAAGAAAACATAAAATAATAATTTTTTTAAAATAAAAGCAAAAAAATATTTTCCCAACCAATTGCACCCTGAGACTCATGAAAAAAAAAACTGAGAAATGGGCCAACCAGAGGAGTTCCCCAAACCATTGCCCGTAAGTTACTTGAAAACCCCAAAACATAAATCAGCTGCCCCTATACGAGAAAAAGATTCCGCCAAATGTGTATGTATATATATAATAAAACTTGATTATTTTTAAAAATTTCACTCTCATAAATTAAAATCTAACGGTTAAAAATTATTTTTATAGTTTTAATTTCTCACTCAATTCTTATTTTAATAAACTTACCACCATCTATCTTACAAAACAATTTGAGCATTTTAAATTTCATTATATTTAGAGAGTGAAAATCATATACAAATTAAAACTACAAACTTAAATTCTGCTTAATTATGGTTTTTAAGAAGTTAAATTTTTTAAATTAAAGTACCATAATTTTTGTTTTCTTTTAGGATACTTATCAAGAATTAATTTTAGAGAGAAAAGGGACAAAAACACATAGAGTATCTGTTAGGGTCTAAAATTTTGGAGCAAAAAGTAAAATTGAGGAATTATTATTATAGTTTTTGTGATTTCAACTTTTTATCCAAAGTACCATTTATATAACAAGTTTAATACTAATTTTGCTCAAAATATCGTAGACAGGGTTATTGCTAGTATGTCTATATATATATATATATATAACTAGAATTATGTTTAAATAACTAGTGTATCAATCATTCTAAAGTAAACCTATCAATATGCCCTTTAATTACAAAACTAAATTTCTTAATTACGTGTTGTTCGATAATTTGTCACTAAATTTCTTTACCCTGAGTGGTAGTTCAACTTGTAAGATCTTAGGTTTAATCCCCAGTGATCACTAGTTCGAGTCTCCTCAGAATCACTGGAGGTTTATCCGGTCGTTAACTTCAGAATCCCATGGATTAATCGAGGTGTGCGCAAGCTGACTCCGACACCTTGAGTTATAAAAAAAAAATGTTGTCACTAAATTTCTTACATTACGTGTCATTCGATAATGTTGTCGTTTTTTTTGCTTATATTTATTTGTTTGCATTTTGTATTTTTAATTTTCTATTATCATTTCTTTTCTAAAATAAAACTGAAACTACTTGTAGAAATACAATTTTGTCTCCGATTATTAATTTTTTTATTTTTATAAAAATTTTTAATTTTATTATCTTTAAAAAATAATTGAATTTTTTAAATATATATTCCATATTAAATTTATCATTCAATTAATTTATTTATTAAAAATCATTTAATTCAACAAATATAAAAATATTAAACTATCGATTAAATATGTTATTTATTAAAATAATTAAAATATTATAATTATTATATCATTTAATTCAGTAAACATAAAATATATTAATTACAATTTAATTATATTTGTTATTAAAAAATGAATAAAATATATCTCATAATAATTTAAATAGTTTGATTATGATAACGATTAAAAATATTTTAACAAAATATATTCCATATTAAATAAATAAATTAAATTAAATTTTTTATTTACTCAAAATAATTTCATAAAATATAATTTATATTAATTAAATAAATTAATTAATTTATAATATCTATTAAAAATAATTTAATAATATATATTTTATATTAATTTAATTAATTAATTAATTAATTTTTAATATTTATTAAAAATAATTAATAACATATATTTCATATTAATTAGATTTAATTATTTATTGAATTAAATTAAAAAAGTATCTTATATAATAATTTAGATAGTTAATTTAATTTAATAATTTAATTAAAATAATTTATTTTAATATGATGCAACAAAAATAGGATAAAGTATGAAAATTAACAAAATATTTATAACAAAAAAAAAAAGAGTGAAAATATTTTTTTTACGTTTTTCTATTTAAGTTTTGATTTTTTCGAAAACAAAAAAAATATAAACAAATTTAATAAATATGTTTCAATTTAGTTTTTTATGCAAATTTTTTTGATAAAATAGTATTTTATTTTGAAATATTAGGCTTGTATATTTGAGTAACAAGAAATGATTTCTAGTTGTTTACATATCTAAGTCCGAACAAAACAACAATCAAATTCGGTTGGACGTGACTAAACGATTTGACCAGATGTAGCATTCTTCACGTAAGAAAATATAATTTTTTTTTTTTAATCTAATTTTGGATTTTTTGCTAGAAAAATAAAAATATATTCACTTTACCAGCTTAATACTAATATAAGATCATTCCAAATATACTATTCTAAAATATTTAAAAATTTTAATTGGACTAAATTAATCTTTCAACTTTTAACTTCTAAATAAAACCTTTAAATATTAATTGTGACAATTTGGGTAATGTATTCTAAGAAATGGTGAAAAAAAAAAAAAAAAGAGCAAGCAGAAATGCTACGACAAAAGAGATGCTATATGCAAATTATTTGTCCAGTTCTAAACATTATTCAATTTCGTTTGGCATAATGAGAAAAAAAACTAGAACTAATTTTCAATTAACCAGACAATTAAAGGTACGTAAAGAGAAGGAAAAGCGATCAGTTATACTTGCATCACGTTAGCAGGTTAAAGTTGCCATGATATTCCACAAAAGGATTTCTAGACATGTATAGCAGCAAGCAACAGAGACGAAAACCAGGGAAGATGGATTAACCTAAATACAAAAACACATTAGTTGATCAAATAAACTAAACCCAGCCCCAAAAGCCCTTAGCTGTGAAGAGAACTAATTAATCTACATTAACACTAATCCCATCCATGATTTCCCCAACCACCACTTTGGACTCCTGCAGCAACTTAATGCTCTTGCTTAGCCTCTCCCTCTTCATCGCTACAGAAGGGGATTCCTCCAACATCCTTTGAAGTCCATCCCCTTGAGAACCCACAAGCTCACTCACAATCTCTATCTCCATGTCTCTCGTAACCAGATTCTGCACAGTAAGCATCAAGTGCAGAGCCATTGAATCCACAAACCTCCTCAGAACTATCTTCCAATAAGCAGTGACTCTCATCTTCATGTCAAAAGCCTGATCTCTAACACTTGAATAGTTCCGGAGATGGCCGACCTCAACTTCTCCAA
>QLOD02000033.1:11978289-11990103 GCA_003260245.2 Sideroxylon spinosum
GGGGACAGTGATCCTTACACAATTCCATTACGGTCCCATCTAACCTGTTTTAGATAGCTGGTGGTTTAGTTAAACACTCCAACTATGATAGTGAGCTTTCTTTATTTTCCTTGTTTGTCACCCCCCCTCTTCTGGCTTCCTTTTCGTCCTATGTCATCGTGGTCTTTTGCTGCTTTGCTCAAAACTTTCACAGGCTGATGATTAGGATTGCTCCAGCTTGCAGCAAGTTGGCCCAGATAGATGAAATTATTTGTGTCGATGAATTAGTTCAATCCAATATAATGGGTATAAGACCTAAAGAGACTGTTTTAAAGTAGTTAACGATCTCGTGTGCACTGCACTGCATTGATCTGTAATTTTGATTTTGAAAGTGATATCTGATTAGTTAGTTTAATTGTGTGGAATCACCTGTGGGCTTTCTTGGAGGATGAGGAATCTGTTGATGAATGGAACTCAAATGCGTTTCGCTACTAAGCCATTTTGATGGCATGAATAAATAATGAATGAAGATATCACCGTTAAAATCTTACGAAAGAGAGCTATAAATGATGGGAGTTCATTTACACAAATCTCATAGGTGGACAATTCGGGTTGACGGGTTTATAAATTTGTATTCTTAAACAATTAAAACTTAATGAGTTATTTTATAGTAAGTGTAGATTTATTTCAATTTTGTGCATGTGCGTTTTACCTGAATTCTCTTTTGATTCCGTAAATGTGTTACATGTTATATTCTATTTTTTTTTTTTAACAGATCAAGGTTGTCAAATATTGTGTCTTGATGCATTTTAAAACAGTAATAATTTTTCAGCATGGGTTTTTATTGAATTATGTTGCCCAAACTTCGAAGTACTTGGAAAGTTTAGAGATATTACTAGGCAAACAAAAAATTTTACGAAATTTCAATATACAATCGGGAAGAGGGGGTTGGGGGGTCATTATATATCACAAATGTTTCAATCAATTTTCATTTTTAGTTAATTCAATTGAATGAATTTTATTCCTCTTGAATATCGCAAAGCTTTTTACTTTTTGGCAGAAACTGAAGCTCAGAAATACCGATCGCAAAGTTATTTCGACAGCTTCCATTATTATTGTATGGGTTTGCTTTCAGATGGTTCATAATTTCATATTCAATAAACCTAGTACCCTCAATACCTACTACCATACAGTATAGGCCTTGACTTCATATTGGGCCGTTAAGAGTTGAATCTCTATAAATTTTTATAAAATTTAGAATTCATGTACAACGTGAATTACAAGATTAATTTTTACAAATTTAGATTAATTTATACAATTCTCAACACATCTATATTGAAATGCTTACCAATTAAAACAAGAGAATGCCAAGTGCATTTCGCTTATTACACTTAAAAAAGAGCACAAGAAGAGAGGAGAGATGAATCGTGAGAAGCTTAAAGTATAATGCATTTCGTATTTTCCTTGAAAAATAACAATTATTATGTATATGATTTAGGTAGAGTTTATCACACACACATATATCGGTGTCTGCAAGCTTTGAGAAAATTTGGTGCTTCAAGTGGACTACAAAGAATAGGAGTCTTCATAAAAAATTTCAAAATTTTTCCACCTTTATGTTGACTTTTTACAATTTGCCGGGCTAATTGCATTCAAAACAAATATCAATGCAACCATTGTATTTGTCGCAAACAAACAATAACCAGGACGAATACCTGCTAAAACTGAGGCATTCCAGCGATTCCAAAACGGATTTCCTATCAGCAATCATACAAAAAAACAAATGAAACATACCCTCTTCCGTTGCAATTTTTTTTTACAGAATCACTGCATATATCTCACATTGTTCGCAAAAATCCATGAACTTCGATGAGAAAATTGTATAGATTCTTTCTGAATCTCTGGTAATTTGTGCGGTCAAGTGTAGAAGAAAGGTTGTTGGAACCTGTGAGAGAATGCAATGCATTTCCCAGCCTTGATCTGAATGCTGGATTTGCCTGTCTTTCTATTAACTCATTGCCCAATCTCTGTAACAGACAGTACCACAAACACGACTAAGAAGATAGGCATTGGGAAAGACAAACTGTTTTAGCCAAAAAAAAAAAAAAAGTACCCATCCGAACAAGTTCCATATATATTCTCGATATGTAAGTATGTTTATCAGACAAAGAAAAACAATTAGGGTGAAGACCAAGGGGTTGTCTGAGTTGAAGATAGTCTATCATCTGCTAATGTGGCTGGAGACTTCCTCAAACACACGAGTTTGTAGAGGTAAGCAGGTGCCATCCCAAAATTTTTGTATAAGATTACCCCAAAAAAAAAAAAAAAGCAGCCCAGTGTACGAAACTCCCACCTATGTGGGTCCGGAGAAGGGTCGGATCACATTGGACCTATTGTATGCAGCCTTACTCTGCATTACAGGAGACTGTTTCCACGACTCGAAACCGTGACCACAAGGTCACACGACGGCAACTCTACCGTTGTACCAAGATTGTTCAATCAGATTACTGATTGAAGAAAAAACTGTCTACATCTATATAAGGGCACACTAATTATACCCTATTAATATAAATTATGTAATAATCAATAAAGCACCTAGACCATTGAGCCATCAAGTTTCTATGGGCGCAAAACTGTGATTCAAAATTGAAGAATTAGCAACTTCTAGTAAAAATACCTGGTAAAGGCCTTGGTCACAGAGAATCAGAGGAAGAAGAGCATCTGCTGCAGCGCTGATGAGATCAGTGCTGGACCAGCAAACAAATTGAACATTAGAATATGGGAAGTGAAGCAGCAGATTGAAAATAAACAAAACTCTTAAAACCAATACAAGCAAAGGGGAATAAGTTTCTCCACTATTGTTGCAGAAACCAGCTTCTATTTATTTATTTATTTATTTTCTGATACATTTAGTCATTAACTTGTTTAGTTTGGTTTTCAGAAAGTCTGGTTAATCTCAACTAATATCATGCAAGCTCAACATGTCCTTGCTTTGTACCTGTAATCCTCGAAGAGGAGAAACTGAAGCAGCAAACGAAGGAATCGACTTAAAATGCCCTCCAGCAGTCTCCCATTGGGGTCTTTATAACCTGTGGCTTGTAAGCCTAACCCAACCTTACCAGCACCTGTCTCCTTATAGTGGTACGAAGCAAGTGCCTTCAGAGCTCTCAGACACATGTCAACAACTTCTGTGTCCTGTACCATCAGCGAGAGGCGAAAACAGTAAGTAATTAAAAAACTAAATGACAAAAAGAAAAAATAGAGAAAGGCGGTAACGAACTCAGCCACAAAATTTTGAAATACATATTGTGATAAAAAGGATAGGCGACGGCTACATTGTCATAGAAGCACCCAAAAGGCCACAAACAATTTTGCTAGCAAATATTTATTTATCCAAAAAACAGAAGCACCTCCAAGCTCGACACATTATAGCAATACATGACACAGGCTACAGTTATTTACATAAAAACACAACCAACACATGTCCAACGGACGCTCTAGCAGAGAAGCATATTTCTAGAGCAGAATGGTCTTACATCGAGTTAAGGTGACAAATTGCAGTCTCTTTTACCTGATTGTGAAGACCAAAATCAAGAGTTCCAAGTACATGACCAAAGGCTTCGCTATTTAATTGTGCAACCCTTTCAGGATAAACCTCCAGCATATGTGAGAGCAGTGAAAAATACTGAAGAAAAGATGAAACATGTATTAGCTCCACGACAATGAAACTATGATTTTGTTCTTCTTATGAGGAAATAAGACTTACATCATGACAGAGCTTTGGGTATTTTAGCAGGTCCAAAGAAATAAGAGGGGTGACAATGTGAAGACCCAAATATACCACCTGAAAGAGCATGTGCCATTGAGATTCAACAAAAAAATTAAGGTAGGATTCAACAACAGCTATTAGGAAGAAAATGTAGAACGGATATACCTGAGAAATGTTTGTGCCCTGCGTCTCAATGGAATCTGATGAGAAGTCAATCTACAGATTGTATTGTTCATTAATTGGAATAATATAAAGGTTAACATGAACAGACAAAAATCTTTCTTGGCTGGGAAAAATATTTTAAAAATATACCAGATCTTTTGAGCAGAGACTTGAAAGGAGTTGCAGAAGAGCACGCAGATCCCTATATTTCTCATTTTCTGCTTCACTCAGTAAGCTGCTTGAGAGGCCAAGTGATATCTAGAGGAGCAGTGAAACCAAACGGGTCAATAAACAAAAACGAAAAGATTTTCACCTCCAAACAAATAAAAATTTCAGCACCAAAATAAGAGATCCTACTAGCCATAGTAACAACTTCATGTCCTATGTCCTGAAAAGGAAATAATTATTGGGAATGAATACAACGCAATGAAGACATGCCACATGTCAATTTTATAAAAAGGGAGGAAACATGCGTGCCGGCCCCATCTAATGAGAAAAGGCTTGACTTGATTTGGTTTGGAGGAAACATACGTAAAGACACATGAAGAATATTTATGAAAATAATGGTGCATATCTACTTTTAGATATCTAGTCTGGAACTGAAGTTTTGTTGAGTCGAGTTGATTATATTCTCGAGGGGAATAAAAGGGGGTGACGGTCCTTTCTTACTCTCTGGTAGTACTGAGATATCCCTTCCCTCATCTCTCTTATAGTTCTCTTTTCTCTGATCTACTCTACTTGAGTCTATCCAACTAGCGTTATAAAGCCCTCTATAATCCTTCTAGGACTTTGGAGATCATATGAACATAAGGGGAGGGTATTGGTGTTCCAATAATCCTCCCCCTCCGAGGGCCAGGCTTTGCCTTGGTCCACCACTTGGGGATTGTTAAGGGGGACTTTGGAGCTAGAAAATGAGAATGCCTCCTTAAAACTATTAGTTATTCAATTATTGTTAAATGCACAGAGGAAGTATGTTCTAGAATTGTTATTTGAAGCAGGCATGCTAGGCTCTGACCAATAAAAAATCCTATGGATCCTAATAGGATGCTTGTTGCAAATAAATGTGAATTACTCCAAATCCTAACTAGTACAGAAGATTGGTTGAGAAATTAAACCACTTCACTGTAACAAGACTCAATATTTCATTTGCTATGAGCGTGATTAGTCAATTTTTGGAATCACCTCATACTAGTCATTAGTAGACAGTTTCCGAATTTTGCAATATCTGAAGGAAACACTAGGAAGTGGCCTGTTATGCCATGATAATGGACATACTATGGTTCAGGGATGTATAGATGCATATCAAGCATGATTACCATTAGATCGGCATTGTGCTACTGGATATTGCATTTTTTGTTGGACGTATCCTTGCGTCTTGGGAGAGTAAGAAGCAGTGGCAAGGTCAAGTGAAAAATCAAAATTTAGAGCCATGGCTCATATCACATGTGAATTAATTTGGATTTCAACATCTGTTGAAAGAACTGGAAGTCAATCATCCACATCCTATAGAGCTAGAATGTGATAATCAAGCTGCCATTTATATCACTTCCAATCCAAGAAATGGAGCACACAAGTAAATAAGTAATGGAGGAAAGCATGGAGTTTAGTCCTTTATGGTTTAGTTTGGTTGATTTCGGATAAAAAGAAATAGAAAAACCTTCCATTAGTTCGAATTGTCAAGTTTATCTTTAGCAACATTTTATAGATGCAAAGATGAGAGGAATCAGATTGAGAACATGTTTGTTTAGATCTTGGACCATATTCAAGCCTTATTTTGTATAAGGGTGGCATCAACTTGATATATTTTTTAATATATTAATTTATTTATAAAAGAGTATGGGCTACGTGGATGTTCGCCCAATGAACATAGCGACTTTACCATATAATCATTCAGAAAACTTCATATGCTGTATGAAGTGTTCTATGTAACCTTGCAAAAACTATATTCTCCTCACACATATAGAAATATGATTATTTTATTGGGTCTCCCTATATATGTACATGGAAATAAATGAATCTAATGCTTGGATATGTAGCCACATCCGATACTGGATTACATGTAACATGGGGAAGGCCATAAGAGACAGCCAATTATTTCTGATCGTTGGATTATCTCCAAAGATCATTTGGACAAGAAGAATAACTAATACACCCAAACCCCAGTGGTAGTAATATTCTTGCCTGGACTACTAATCCAGAGTATTTTTTCCAAATTAAATGCAAGCGATGTGGGGCCTGAAGATTGTTAATTCAATCCCACCCCACATCCCCAATCAAACATAGGCAATGATTTACATATATGATAATTTCCCAAGTACGATGTTTTAAACTTTTTAATGGTTCTCTTGGCTTTGATGGGTAGTTAATTACAATGTTAATTTAAAATGTTTTCCAACTGAACGCATAACTATCATGCTTAACAGATGTAACTATAAAACAGCAATTTTAGGGGGAAAGGAAATCGTATAGAGTCTATAAATATGTTGTTGAAGAATAATAAATAACATGTTAGAAGTCCGTAGATGTAAGAAAATTAAAAAAAGAAATACCTTGCCAATATTGTGAGAAGAGTAAAGCTGAAGCAAGCGCATACAGAAGTCAACAACAGCAGCAGTTTCTTGAGCCTCTAGGTAGACAATTTGTCCATCCACCCAGTCAACAACAAATTTAAGTAACAGATAGACTACTGCAGACTAAACAATAGGTTGGGATCAGTATACATCTATGAAACCCCTTAGATTTCAATCAAATTACAGTTGAGAAGTATTAAAATGTTCCATGCAGACATCTGAAGTTACTGTAGTTTTATTCAACAAAAATAAAAGGAAAAAAGCAGGAAAAAACACAGCACAGCTAAGAAGCACGGATACTTCAAATTAGGTGCCGCACTCATATCGGATGCTCGAGGGATAGAGATACTGCTTGGATACGGCCGGATACATATCGGATATGTCACATGGTGTATCATAATTTTTTAATTTAAATTTTGCATAGGATATGACGAGAATACGGTTGGGATACGGGAATGATACCTTTTGGGATACGACGGGGTCTAAATATAATATTTCAAACTTTTTCGGGGGTAAAATGGATATATGAATTTTAATAGGGGCCAAACTGTAATTAACTAAAATATAACTTAATACTTATTCTTTTATTCTGTTATAACTCAGACACATAAGGGAAAAAAATATTTTATATTTGTGTTTTGATACTTTTTTTATGTATTTTGTGTATGAATGACGTTGGTAGTTTTGAGTATGAATGATGTTAATTTATTGATTGAATGGTGTCTTTCATGCTATATAATTATTACTTATATAATGTTTGGTAGTATATAGATACTATCTTCCAAAATATTTTAAATGAAAAATATATTTTATTTTATTTTTTTGCCGTATCTTCACCGTACCCATATCCTCATTTTTTAAAAATTACCTGTATCCCGTATCCGTATCCGAATTCCGTATCCACACCCCATACCCGTATCCGTGCTTCATAGCAGCATAGAGATCATCTGAGAAGCTCCGGTAGAACAAACATCATGACTCGAAAATGATAGAGGTAACAAGGAAACTGGCCCACAAGATATACTGATAAAGAGATAACAAGTAAAATAGTCAATTCTACAAATACTTAGGCTAGCAAACTCCAAATAGCAGAGACACAATGCCCTAACATTAAACAGTGAATACACAATAAATGGACAGAGATAATGCTCTTTATTGAATCAAAGGGAAAAAACTTAAATCTGGATCAGCGGCAAAGAGCTCGCAGCCTCTAGCATGATACACAGTGTCACGCTGCAGAATTGAGTCCTCAGAGCCCTAGCTCTCAATGCTTCAACCCAAGTTGGTGTAATAACTGAATCCCAAATTAAACTTGCCAAGTTGCCAACTCTTCCTTCTCTACAGACAAACCCACTTTTATAGAAAGTCCATATGCGCTTTTGAGAAGTAACAGAAATTTACTTAACTCCTCCGACCCCCAAGATAGATTGTCAATTCATTTTTTACAAGCATTTTTAAATATTTTCATATTTTTGTACTGGTTTAGAAATGTAAACATTTTCAAACTGTTTCTATTTCTGTGCTAGTCAAAACAACCTAAAGAAGTGGAAACTTTGATCCTTAACTACCCTTTCCCCATGTACAATTGGAATAACTTGAACCACTAAATTTATTTGTCTTTTTCATCCATATGGGTATCCACGCCATGCACTTTGATAGTAGATTGGTATATTATGCCATTAAGTTTTTATGTGCGGCTTCTATTTTGTTGATCCCAAAAAAGAATGGGACTGAAAATATTCGAGAGTTTAGATCCATTAGTCCAGTGGAAAGCCTATACAAATTAATAGTAAAAGTGCTGGCTCTTTGCTTGAAGGTGTTGATTTCAGTAATTTTGGAGTCTGAAAATGCATTTATTGAAGATAGGCAAATGATGCCATATTGGTGGCTAATGAAGTGGTAGACGAAAGATATGGAAAGCAAATAGTTGGGGATTATTTGTAAGGTTGGCATGGAAAAACGTATGACTATGTGAATTGGGATTTCTTAGTATATTCAATGAAAAGAATAGGATTTGGAGAGAGATGGCGGGTGCCAAAGACACTGTTATCGCAGCCATCTTGGAAATTGATTTAACAATTGTTCCATTGAGTTCTTCCACTTATCCACTCCTCCAATCTTCTGCCCGACTGCCCCCACCCCCTCTCCATATATCTGCATGCATAACCCACAACGATGTTCTCGGTTTTTACATTTTCCAGTTTTCAATTCAGATCCCAATCTTTAAACGTAAGATTTACCAAATCATTCAAATCAATCTGCCTTCCCAACTACTGGTATGCTCAATCTTTGCTCAGTTTCTAATTCTTGTTTTATGTTAGCATCATCTGTTTGAGAAAATGTTTTTGAACCAAACATCATTTTTAAAATGCGCTGGCCACGCAATGGAAAATAGGACAATTTTTTCACTTGCAAATATTTTGTGGAGTAATTACTTTACTTGGAAACAAACGAACCTAGATTCAGTGTATTGATCACAACAAGCTTATTTTTCACTTAATTTATCTGAAAATTCCTAATTTCTTAACCTTAAAGCTCCTCTTGTCCTTTCAGCATTGGTTCTAAAACCCCCTACCCATGAATAGTTGTTGTCAAGAGATTCCAGCAATAGGTATATTACAATTTCGGAAACTTACCAGTTCTCTCGCTTATTTTGATCCCTTCGCATACAGAAAGCAACCAACGTTTTTGGCACCTTTCAACATCCTACTCTTACAAGATGCCCATTATTTTAGTCCACCAAATTATCCATCTATAAAGCATAATTCTGACATCTGTCTTACATCCGTCAGACACCATTTCAGCTAAGGTTTAAATTAGAACTAGCAGAAAGCCTGCGCTTTGCTGCAGGTTTTTGCAATATATGTAATTTTATGATGGATGAAATGAGCATATGTGAAATGCAAATAATATTTAATGCAACATACATGTAATGCTTAAACACTAAAAATAAAATAAAATAAACATTCTAGATACATAACTTATAACACATAATGTCCATTACAGACTTAACCAAAATAAAAATAAAAAAAAAAACAAGAAGAAGAAGTGTGACACATGTCGAAATTCAAAAAAAGAATAAAAATAGAACACAAAAAACAAAAAAGAGCAACATGTGCCGAACCACCAACAGTACATCAAATACCACTAACACTAGCAAAATTATCCATTAAAGACTTGTATAAGGAAAATAATAATAATAATAATACGTGCTGATCCTCCCAAAAAAAAAAAAAAAAAAAAACCTACATGTGTCTGCTTCCTGTGAAACCATGTGTCAATCCCTTAGTTATCCCTCAGATTTTAATAGATTAGTATAGATAGCAATGCAAATGGATGTGTTAGAGGACGCTCTACAGTTACAAGTATAATAGAACTCTCCATAAAGAAAGCCGAAACAGCTTGAAAGCAAATTACTGCTAGAACCTAATCCAGGTTTCAATTTCAATGTGGAGCAACCATTGAATGGATCATCCAATGAATGAATTTATACACGTTAATGGAATATTTCACAATACATAGCTTGATGACATCAATCACTAGCGCACTTCGTTATTCATGTAAGCATGTTAAGTGGAAGTTTTACAAAATTTAAAATTATGCTCCCAAATTGGGCACGCAGTGAATATAGAATGTTCAATTACTGAATAAAGTTAATACCTCATGTTTGTACACTTCAAGAAAAATCAGAACAGGGTTCATTATAGAGAATCCCATCTCGTAGATTGCCTTTTGTGTTCGAGGTTCTGAGGCACTGGCAGCCCCACGTAGCCGTTCCAACAAGCAACTTACCTACAGAATGTCCATCACATTGAAGAACTATTGTTCTTGAAGAATGGCATATGCATAAAAATTGAAAATGATTTTGTATTGCCGAAATTCTGTCCTTACCGACAGTATAACATCTGGCCGTTGGGCAAAGTTCTTGAGATCATTTTTGCTGGACATTTCCACTAGATAAGCTGTCATATAACCCATGAGCTCTCGTACATACCTTTTAACAATTTGTAATTTGATATGAGACCTTATAGCAGCATATAAATCTTTTTTCTCTATTTGATTTTACATTTTTTTGGGGAGAAAAAAGGGAAAAAAAAAGAAAGAAAGGGGGAGGGGGAGGGGGATTGCAAAGGAAACCTAAAAATTAGGCTCACTGGTTTGATGCCTCTGAGTTGCTCATGCTAGAAGCTGCAAGAGTGAGGGTTTCAGCCAGAGACCGCTGCAAGAATTGGAGGACAATTTCCAAATTATTGAACATTGACCATGACAGAGGCCATCAGATCCAAGTACTTATAATTCTCACCTGGTGAGCACCACTTAATGAAAACAAAGTTCTTTCATTAGCAAAAGCATTTGCCAAGTCACGCCATGAGTCCTGCAAAATAGATGAAGATAAACTGGGTTAAGTGACATTTCTCACATACATCTGAAATTGATGATGGATGTGGATTTTCTTTCAAAGAAATTAATGCTATTCCATTAAAAGAAAGATAAACACATCCAAATCTAAACATTTATTTACAAAAAAAAAAAAAATCAAGTTAATATAAATTATGAGAAATATACACAATACAATCCAGCACTCAGAATCAAATGGTGCCAAGCTATAGATTACTATATTGTCTCAGTGTGCCAAAGAGTACCATGTTGTCTCAATGTCTAGAACAGTTTACTGCCATCACAATACTTATTAACCTCTAATATTGCATATTCACAGTGATATATAGCTTTATCTTAGAGATAATTACATTACTATAGAATATATGTTTGCACTAGATCGATTTTTGTTTCGCGTTGTGAATTTCAACACGAATTGATTAAGATAGAAAATTTTGTAGACCGAATCTGGAGTTCATTATGAAGATCAAGTGCTAGAAGTCCTAGAGTAATGTACAAGTATTGGAACAAATTTGGAGCAATAAAAGAGCAAAAGAATGGAAGAAGGTCAGTAAGGGTTGAACCTAATTTTAGCATGTTCAAACCAAGTTGCCTGCAGGAAACATCATTGCTCTCTGTCTGTTGAGGTTCAAACCTTGTTTGATGCCACTGTCCATTCAGGTTTGAACCCAAGGTCATGAGGTTCGAACCTTCCATGCAAATTGAGCCCAAAATTGACTTCTAATATTTTTTTTTTTAAATAAAACCAATTTGTTTCTAAAAGCAGTGAACAGTGAGAATTTAAGAATTCTTTTTCTCAATTGTTCTATTTCCACAACTGATTATCTGTGATTTATACATATACAAAATAGAATATTCATATTTCTTATAGGCTAGATACATCATCCTATATTAACTACGGATATATGAATATACATCTCCCTAGATGAATACATT
>QLOD02000033.1:12001529-12011878 GCA_003260245.2 Sideroxylon spinosum
ACCTAGTGGGAAAAGGCTTGGTTTGATTTGGTTATTTCTAACTATTGTTTTATACTTAAAATTATGTTTTATACTTATTTGAACAATGCATAAATCTTTTTCCGTAAATTATATTTTATACTTATTTGGACAATACATAAACCTTTCCTTACATATTTTTTTATAAATTTATAAATTTTTATAAAGATAAAACCAAAATGGAACACCAAAACACGTTGTACCAATAACAAAATCGATACGCTATGCAGTAAGGGATTTACAACTATGCTGCTATGCTTATAGGTGCTCACTGCATAGGGCTTGACCAAGAAAAAAAAGACCAATTTGGAATTTCCAACATATTCACTTCCTCAAGTACTCAAAAGCATAGCATAATAATAAGCACAACAGCTATAGTGACCGTTATATTGACTGCAAATAAAGTAAGAGCAGGATAATCCTACAAGCACGAGATGATATGGCTTTGGCCAACAAGAAATTGGTTTTTTCTTTTATCTTCCATAACAGATTTCAAATTCACAACCAACTAAAAATTAACAGATCAGCATAAAACAAAATAAAATGGAGTAGAAGATTTACCCAGAAAGCACAATGACATGATATTTGTCTATTTCCATGGAGTCCATAGAATGAGTTTCAAAAGCTGTTGGGACCTGGAAGTCACATAATTTCATGGTCAATAAGAAATGTTCCCAAACAGGAACAAAGTAGGATTTGCATACGATAGGCCATCATTTTCAATTCAACAATAGATTACACTCAAAGAAGACCAAACTGTTTATTGATAAACCAGTGAGGCTGCTATAACCAGTGACCGTTCTGGGTTACCCAATAAAAAAAAAAAAATCTGTTTAATGATAACCATATAAGATTTGACTTTCCAGAAAAGGGGGAAAACCTAATTAGATACTTCATTGACATGCATAGATAACCGGAAGGGACAAAAACATGACATTCAAGAACCCAAAAAAGCCCAAATTGAAAGGAATAAATGGCCAGATAAAGTTCATCAATTAATGATTTGTCAGAAAATGTAAAGCATCTGTGCAACTTTCATTTGTACAAACATAGTAAATTTTAACAATTAAAAGTTAAGATTTGAAAGCTAAGGAAATAATCAGCCCCGCACAATTGTGAAATTTACCAGTCACCTGAACTCGCAATATATGCATCATAGAGCCAATATGGTTCCAAAAATTGAAGCATATGCTATGTTCCCCAGGAGCCTAGAATCTACATTTCCGCATTTGCCAGACCAGAAAGTCGTACAAATAAAATAGTGAAATCTTAAGATGAACAAGTAAATTAAAAATGTAAAATGAGAAATTTTATTGACCAATGGCATTAACTCTCACTTTCTAATTTCGCAGGAGGAAGACCAAATAAGGATATAACTATGTTGGGGTTAATTGCAAAAACAAAAATCAGAAAAAAGAAAGAGTGAATTGATTACCAAGGGCATTTCTCCCTCTCCTTCATCCGCAAGAATGTGCCCGGTTATCAGGAATAATGAGTAAAGCTCTTCCAAAGTTTCTATAAGACCATTTGTGCCTCTACCCTACACATAACATGAAGAACTTCAAGAAATAAGCAACTGGGACCAAGAACAGCACCCTAGTCATAGAACCATAAAATATTAAACAAGAAATGTCCAGAAATTATAAGACGTAGCATCATAAAGATCTCAAAGTTTAACTACTAAGGAAAACAAAACCCACCAAATCATGCGTGTCACTGTGCAACCAGTAAAGCAATGAAAATATACTTCAACGCACTGAGAATAGATCGTCTCAAATTTATATAATATAATAGCAATTACAATTTCATTATGTGATTACTTGGAGGCAATCCAACCTCAAATGAAAATTATACTCCTGCAAAACTCCAAAATAGCACAATTAGAACAATCTTAGTGTCCTTGAAGGGAAAGCGTAGCTAACTAGCAATCTAGGTGACTAATTTCATTATTGCTTCTGTTCCTAAATTTCACATATGTGGAACTCTTATTATGGCCCAAGTTTGAAGGTAAATCTGAGCTCAAACTGAGTTACTACTACCATAGAACCCCAGAACAGCACAACTATAGTAATAAAGGGAATGTGTGGCAAACTAGCAATCTGGGTTTCTAATTTGATCATCACCTATTCCTACATGTTGCCTATGCAAAACTCTTGCTATGACTCCCTGGGTTAACTGACTGTACCCAAAAACGAAATGAGAAACAAATCTTCAAAGGAGCTTGTCTTGGACAACTAAAAAATAAAAAATGGAACAAGTTATAGATGCACCCATCGTTTACTGTTTAATTGCACCACAGGCTCCAAGAATCATAAAAACTGGAAAAAAAAAAATTGTCTCTACACTCTATCATCCACTCCTAGTTACAAAGGGGGAAAATTAAAGCCTTGACAGAAATTTTTATATCCATTAAAAGCTAGAGATTTTGGTGATTGCTCCTCCGAAGTCATGACTCCTAAGGGGTGATAAGGCCTTGAGCAATTGGTGCATTTGACATTAGTGACTCAAGCTCCTTGTATTCAAAGCATGTTTCAAAATAGGAATATGTGCCATAATACATATGGATTTTTAATGGGAGCTGCACTTTAAAACGTGTTGGGACACAACCATAGATAACCTTAACTGCCATATGTCTGCAAAGAAAAGGGCTTCTTCCCCTCCAAAGCAAGAATGACAGGGAAAAAGCATATTTTCAGTCTTTTAACTGAACCTCTATATCTTCTATATTGATAGTCATGGACAATGAGATCAATCTGCAAAATGACACGACACAATTTCTGCATCCCTCTGTCATTTTATGTCAAGTAAGCAATCGATGCTATATATAATACCCCTTTTGTTTTATGCCACACCACACATTTACAAGATATAAAATAAACAAATGAAAAATAAAAAAATTATGTATCCAATTCTTCCATGAAAGACATAAAACTAAATAAATATGGATCTATAAACCCCAACTGCCCCCCCCCCCCGCCCCGGGGGGGGGGGGGAAGGCAGGGGGAAAAATTGTCAATCTATGTAACTGCAATTCGACATTAAGAAAAATTCTGCTATTCCTTTCCCTCCAAATCAACCATGATACGTGAAAAGGGGCAATTTAGCATGGAAGAATGTGTTCTTCCCCCTCAAAAAAAGAAAGTACACACCAAGCACTGATCGAAAGAAAGCATATAAACTATCTTTGGTAAATTATATTTAGCAACCTTCCATTTTGTACAGAATCCCACTTCAGGATCTCATTTTTTAATTATAATAATTAAACCCTTGAAATTCCAATTTGCTCATTCTTTTTTTCTTATTTTGTTTTCTTTAGGTTGCAATGTGAACTATGAGCTTTCATTAGGGCTTCATCCATCAAATGGCCACATGAAGTTCTGGACCCTTTTTTAGCTTGCCGCATGGCAATTTTATGGATCAAATCTTAATCGAAGCTCAAAATGTGAAGGTTGACACTACAGAAATTGTAAAAGGTGAGGTATGAAGTGAAATTTGGTGGAGGATATAGGGGTGTAAATTGTAGATAACCCAACAATCTTTAACTGTTTTTCTTAGCTGCTATGTGCACAGAATCTTTCTATGAAACAACAAGGACAACCAGCTTTCAGCAACCCCGTGTTGTTTGAAGAAATGGATTCTAAAGTCGAGTTGGGATCTGGCTCAAACAATTCAACCATCATTCTTTGTGAATTTCCAAACCAGGAAAGAGTTTAAATAAAAGACAAAATAAAACAGTATATCGTGTAAGAATATTTAACCCAAGAAAGTAAACAGGGTTAAGCTCTAAGGTAAGGAAACAAATAGGTCTCATTTGTGGAAAGGGACACCAAAAGTGTAGAATGATTAAAATATATAAGCTAGCTAGGATGGCAATTTGACCAGATACACAGGTAAAAAGCCCTGCCCTGCTCCTATTTGGATGGAGCTTGGTCGGAAGTGAAGGGGCCAGTGTGAGAGGTGAAGCTATAAGTTGAGTCAGTTTCAACACAGGATGAGGATGCAACCAATTCTGCCTTCTGCACGGGAGATACTACTCAAGCTAACAAATGGTCACTGGTGGTGGCCAGATGGTACATCAAAAGAAGAAATATTGATCCCCTCGAATATTAATTCATATCATGGCAACAATAGAATTCAATACAATAAACAAAACCATTAATAAAATTTTAAAAATAAATAATTTTGGAAAATGGATTTGTTGAAATATCAAAAACAGGGATTGAAGGTGTATCTTCCTCCTCTCCCATATACATTATATTTATATTGTTGGCTTACAATCAAAATAGGAAAGGCAACCAATCAAGGCTGTCAATAAGAAAGGAAATAAGAAGATTACAATCAAGGATAACTTCCTAATCCTAATAATAATAATATCTCTAACATTTCCTAATAATAATAATATCTCTAACACGCCCTCTCAAGCTGGAACATACAAGTCAAAAATGCCCAGCTTGAAAGATAAATACTGAAATATAGGACGAGGCAACGGCTTAGTAAGAAGATCAGCCAACTAGGATGAAGAACGAATGGAAGGAGTACGTAGTTACTTGCGGAGCAATAGATCATGGATGAAGTGGCAATCAACTTCACTATGTTTCGTGCGCTTGTGAAATACTGGATTATTGGCAATGAAAATGGCAGCCTGATTATCATAGTGCATAGTCATAGGCGTAGGGGCATCAATTCCAAAGTCGCATAGGAGTGAGTGAACCCATAGCATCTCAGAGGCTGTATGAGCCATGGCACGGTACTCAACTTCTGCACTAGATCGAGCAACAACGTGTTGTTTCTTACTACGCCAAGTAACCAGATTAAGTTCAATAAATGTACAGTAACCAGATGTCGAACGACGATCACTTCGACTCCCAGCCCAATCAACATCACTATAACCAGTGACATAAAGCGAGGATGATGGGCGATAGAGAAGACCACGACCAGGAGATTGTTTCAAATACCGTAAGATACGACAAACAGCTTCAAAGTGAGGAGCACGAGGAGCATGCATAAATTGACTGACGATACCTACTGCATAGGTAATGTTAGGACGAGTAACTGTAAGTTATATAAGTTTCCCCACCAAGCGACGATAGCGACTCACATCAGGAAAGAGCTCACCAGAGGTAGTATCTAACCGTGTAGAAGTATCCATAGGGGTATGTCGAGCCCCCAAAAAACCAGTATCAGAAAGTAAATCTAAGACATATTTGCGCTGACAAACAAAAATCCCTTAGGAGGAGTGTGCAATCTCAAGTCCCAGAAAATACCGAAGGCCCCCAAGATCCTTAGTATGAAACTGAGAAGTGAGATGTTGTTTCAATGCTGCAATACCATCATCACCAGAAATAATAATATCATCCACATATACAATCAGAATGATAATGCCAGAAGAAGTATAACGTGTAAAGACAGAGTGACCAGCAGAAGAGCGGGAAAAACCAACATCCATAAGTACGGAGCTAAACCGATCAAACCAAGCTCGAGGAGATTGTTTTAAACCATAAAGAGCACGCCGCAATTGACAGACCAAATGCTCACTACCTGGAGTAGAATAGCCTGGAGGCTGATCCATATAGACTTCCTCCTGAAGTTCACCGTGGAGAAAGGCATTTTCAATGTCTAGTTGATGTAAAGGCCAACCACGACTGACTGCCACGACAAGAAGAATTCGAATAGAATTTAAGTGAGCAACAGGAGAGAAGGTCTCAGAGTAACTGACACCATACATCTGAGTATACCCTTTGGCGACCAAACGAGCCTTAAGACGCTCAACTGAACAATTGGAAAGGTACTTAATTATGTAAACCCAACGACAACCAACAGTCTGCTTGCCAGGAGGAAGAGCAGTGAGTTCCCATGTCTGATTCTTATGGAGAGCATGTATTTCGTCATCCATAGCGTGTTTCCATTCCGGAATAGATAAGGCCTATATATAAGAAGAAGGGACAGACACAGAAAACAAAGCACAAACAAAGGAGAAAAGAGACGATGATAACACACATAATTAGCAAGAGGATGAAGAGTGCAAGTATGTTTACCTTTCCTCAATGCAATAGGCAAGTCAGAAGAAGATGCAGGTACCTCAGACGAAGAAGAAGAATCAGGTCGGGAAGAAAGGATAACTCTCCTATCACGATCACGTTGGTACACCTGAGGCAAAAGAGCAATGGAATGAGTAGTAGGAGCAACAGTGGAGTCTTCTGACTGAATTGGGATGTCTGCACTGGCCAAGTCAAGAGATGGAGACTGAGACAGGAGAATATACACAAAAGACATTGGAGCAGGAAGGGTAGGAGTAGATGCCCCCTGGCTAGAAGCAACAAGTTTAGATGACAAGATATTACCATCAGGTGAAAAGAAGGCAGTAGACTCAAAAAGGTGATATCAGCACCAACAAAATAACGGCGAGACATAGGATGGTAACACCGATACCCTTTTTGGGTACCATAATATCCTAAAAAAATACATTTACAAGAACGAGGTGATAATTTATCAAGACCAAAATCAAGAACATGAACGAAGGCCACACAACCAAAAACTCGAGGAGGAAGAGAAAAGGATGGCTTACCAGGGTAAAGAATAGAGTAAGGAGATTTATTTGACAAGATTGGTGTGGGAACTCTATTAATTAGATAACAAGTTGTAAGAACAGATTTATTTGACAAGATTGGTGTGAGAACTATATTAATTAGATAACAAGTTGTAAGAACAGCATCTGCCCAAAAGGGTTTTCGGACATGCATTTGAAACATCAAGGTACGTGCAACATCAAGTATATGACGATGTTTACGCTCTGCAACACCATTTTGTTGAGAAGTACGAGGGCAGGTGGTTTGATGAATAATACCCTTATCATGATAGAAATTAGCAACAACAGACTGAATATATTCTAATGCATTATCAGAACGGAAAACTTTGATTTTCTTATCAAATTGAGTAGAAATCTCATTATAAAAACGAGAGATAATAGAAGGTAATTCAAACCTTTGTTTCATTAAAAAGATCCAAGTCATTCGGGAAAAATCATCAATAAATATAGCAAAATAGAAAAATCCATTGACATTTTTAACTCGTGAGGGAACCCAAACATCTGTATGAACTACAGTAAAAGACTCAGACTCACGATTGACACGACGACTAGAATAAGTACTATGGTAATGCTTGCCATACTGACAAGCTTCACATTCTAGACTCGATACAGGATTCAAATTTGGCACAATGTGCTTTAATCTAGATAAAAACGGATGACCCAAACGATGATGCCACTGAAAAGGAGAGAGTAGTGCGAAAAGCTATAGAAGATGGGTGTTCAGGAGTACGATCACAATCGAGATAGTAAAGGCCATCTTTTTCATGCCCCGAACCAATCGTCTTTTTCGTCTTGAGATCCTGAAAGACACAAGAGTTGGGAAAGAATGTTATTGAACAATTTAACAACTTGGTTAACTGCCTCACATAAAGCAAATTAAAACGAAATTGGGGTACATAAAGACTGGAATACAGATTTACATATGGTGAGGGGCGAAGAGTCCCTTTGCCAGACACAGGACGAGACGAACCGTTAGCTAACACAATAGTATGATCAAGATGACTAAGGTTAGAGAATAAAGAAGAATTACCAGACATATGCGAACTGACTCCTGAATCAATAATCCAGGATGGAGAAGAGGAGGCCACAAGGGCTGGGTTACCTGAATTGGCCAAGGTCGCAGTGGAAGTAGGATGGGTAGAAACATGCAAGGACTGAATAAGCTCCTGAAGTTAGGATGAGCTCAAAGTGAATGTCTCCTAGGAATCAGATGTGTGAGCATCACTAAGAGATACTGAAGGCTGTGTAGGACCTTGATCACTAGCATGATGGGCCTGTTCTGGTCGCCGGAGTTGACCTCCAATACTCTCAAACAGCTCCTCGGCGCCAGGTGACTCACGCCCACCCAGCCTCGTCGCCGGAAACCTAGGGACGCGTCCTCACGCGCTGCCCCATTCAGCGGTCTAGACCTCATGCGCAGTGAGATCTCTTGCGCATGACAGCGCGTGCGTCACCGGGGACCTTCCGGCTACTTCCGACGACCGTCGTTTGATGTAAACAATCGGTCACCTTGATGTTTTGGTTGGTTTGTTGAGGTCCAGAACCCCTGTCTGTCCTTACAAAATCATCGCTGTTTTGAACCCTTGCTCCTGTGTTGCTGTTCACATGTGGTCTTTGCACAGTGCTGCTGTTCAATTCTCAGTTGTGATATCTCTTGCTTCTCAAAGAGGTTTTATCCTTGTTCAATCTTGATTTATGGCGACTGTTTTCTGATTTTTTTTTTTTTTTGTTGGATATTTTTTTACTGGACCTCTGAAAGATTCATTACAATTGATTGTGGATTCTCCTAAGTCAGCATATTTGTTCTCGTTATTTCATTAATTATGTCAAAGTCTGATTCTTCATCCAATCAGAATTTGCCTCAAGCTATTTTCCTGAAAGCTGACGATGTTTCTCGTTCTATTATACCAAAGAAATTAAATGGTGATAATTATTTGAGTTGGGCACATGCAGTTAAAATTTTCCTTCGTGGGAAAAACAAATTACAATATATCACTGATGAACCACCTTCTTTTGATGATTCTAAGTATAATATTTGGATGAGTGAGGACGCTGTTGTAATGGGTCTTCTGTGGCACAGTTTAGAGGATTCGGTTGCTACTACTGTTGAATTCTGTGATTCCTCGAAAAAGATCTGGGATTGCCTTGCTGAATCCTACTCTCAAAAGAGTAACATATCTCGAGTCTATGAGTTATATAAACAGATGTTTTCAGCAAAACAGGGGGAAAGATCGTTATCTGAATATTACAGTCACTTGAAAAACTTATGGGAGCAGTTGTTGCAGTACCGCCCATTCAATACAGACTTAGCGCAACAGAAGAAATATTAGGAAGAATTCATGATTGCAAATTTTCTATCTGGCCTTAATCCTACCCTACGAGGATTTAAGGATCAGATCGTGGCTCGTATACAGCGATCCTTATTAGGTAGTCGTACTTCCACCAGTGATCATGCTCTGATACCATATTGGAATATCAAAAACAGGGATTGAAGGTGTATTTTCCTCCTCTCCCATACATTATATTTATATTGTTGGCTTACAATCAAAATAAGAAAGGCAACCAATCAAGGCTGTCAATAAGAAAGGAAATAAGAAGATTACAATCAAAGATAACTTCCTAATCCTAATAATAATAATATCTCTAACATCTCCTAATAATAATAATAATATCTCTAACAGGATTAAAAAGGCACCTGTTGAAGTCTTGCAAAACGCTCAGAGAATAGTCTCGTGAGTAAAGGAATTGCGAAGTCAACAGCTGCTCTCGCAATAAGAGCATAAGAGCTTAACCTTTCATCCATGGCTGCAAAGAAAGCTTATGTCAATAAATAGTTGAAACAAATATGGTAATTACAAAGGCAACACCAATAACTGTATTAGTGAAAGAGAGAGAGAGAGAGAGAGACCTTTGTCTCAAAGCTTTTCCAGCCTTGTTTGATATTGCTTCAAATAAAAATGCATGGGTGTCAGAATATATGAGATCTTTCAGTCTAGTATGATGTGGGAACCTTGTTTTATTCATAATATGCAAAATTGGAGACTTAAGGCAGTGTTCCCTATTTTTTTTTATTTTTTTATTTTTTTATTTTTTTTCTTTTTCCCCTTCTCCTCCAGACATTGTGTGAGGTCAAAGCCAGGATGACAGTGGCAAGATAGAGCTGAAGGGTGATTGGTGGGAAGTTCAGTCAACTTGTAGATCTCCTACAGGCAATTTCCCAAGGAGGAGCACTTGGAATGTTCAAACAAATGTGACCATTACTTGACGGAACCTTTTGAAATATAAAGAATTCGGGAAAAGTTTGACACACTTAATGGTAGGTAATCTTATATTTATAATATTAGGGGGCCCATGCAACTTAGGAAAGCGAATAAAATACAGAAGGAAAAAGATAATAAGAACCTAAATATCTACATACTAACACAAGTATTCATATTCTATACCAACACTATCCCCAAGTTGGAGCATATATATCATTTATTTCAAGCTTGTTACAAACTATATTAAACTCACGTGCCCCTTAAAACTTTAGTAACCAAATTTGTAAGTTGATCTTCAAACTTCACATAAGGTGTCTTAATCAAATTATGGAAGAGTGTTTATCAAACAAAGTGACAACCATATATATATGCTTTGTCCTTTCATTAAACATGGAGTTGATGATAAACTACTACCAAATTATCACACATCAATTCCACAAGAGGTTCATGTGTCACACCAAGTTCTTATAGGATATGTATTAGCC
>QLOD02000033.1:12065883-12088205 GCA_003260245.2 Sideroxylon spinosum
TTGTTTATTGTTGTGCACTTTGTTTGCTTGTGTTTGTGCATCTTGTCTGATTTGGTTTATTTGTCACCACTCCACGTGCAATTTTAACTTGCACATAAAGAGGAGTGTTAAAATAACTTGATATAGATTGTTGGGCCAATTTCCTAATAGCTTCAGTTTTTGGTACAATTGGTGACTTAACAACATCTTTTCATATTCCATAACAATACAAACCTATAAAAAAAGATGTGATAGCGATGACCAAAGTCTCGTGAAAGAAGGTAGT
The DNA here is from genome assembly GCA_003260245.2 of Sideroxylon spinosum. Classification (NCBI taxonomy): domain Eukaryota; kingdom Viridiplantae; phylum Streptophyta; class Magnoliopsida; order Ericales; family Sapotaceae; genus Sideroxylon; species Sideroxylon spinosum. Next base: position 12,066,149 of record QLOD02000033.1, read on the forward strand.
CATAGCACCTATTTTAGTATGAAAATAGAATGCCAATGAGCTCCTAGTATCAGCTCCTTCTATCGCACTGATGCCATAGTTCTTTTCCCATTGGACCATTATCTATCCCATCAAGCATAGCCCAAAAAACACACATTTTGTAAACTGAAATATAGTTTCCCTAAACAATTAGAAATATTATAAGACAATGGATAGAAGCAGGTCAAAGATGAATTATTGCTTTTCATAAACTGATAATACAATCTGCAACCTGTGAAGAAAACAGAGACAATTCATAAACTTGTGCAGTGAAACCAGTGCCTGCATCTATTATCATGGCCAGAAATTTTGACAAGAAGCCACACTAATAATAAATGAGCCACCTTCATTTCCTTCGTCATGTGCTGGGTCAGCCTTGCATCCACCATATCGTAGCAATAAACACCTATAACCACCTGTTAACACGTGATTGATACCTAGACCACATGTCAACACAAGCAACCGCATATCGATGGACGTGTTTTATACAAACTCAGATAAAAAAAGATTAAAACTATAATTGGGAGACGTACCACTATAAGAAAAGATTTAACACATCAAAACAGGAAGTCAATATAGAAACACAAATAAGTATTTGAAGATAAAAGAGTAGAAGAACTAGAAAAAAAAAAAAATTACCATATAAGAATTTGACCTGTAAGCTGCACCAAATTCTATTAAGCAGGATAGAGTGCAATACCAGTTCAAATGATATCTTTGTGAGGGTGGGGTCTTTTGTATAGGCATTTTCTTAATGCCTTCATGTCAAGAAAAGATAATAATTGGCCTATATAGCATAACAATAGGGATAAGTCTAATGAAGAGTTTCAATTTGTCTCAATTGTACAGCTGAATGGTGGGGAGTATAGAATCAGATATGATCTCATTTTTGAGCTTTATACCTTAGTGATGGGGGGGGTCTTTCGTATAGGCCTTTTCATAATGCCTACTTTCTTCTTTTTTTTTTTTTTTTGGGGGGGGTCAATGCAATTGTTTTATAGATAGAAGAAACCCATAATATCTCTTGCGTACTCAAAACAAAAACATTTTCGGTTTCTTGGAAATTTCATAAATGGGGCTTTCTAGAAAGCCCCAACAACCGATTCTTAGATGTTTCAATTGGGCAAATACGTCCATTGTCACTAGGATGGATAATCTCGTATACGAAAACTAGCAGTTCGCATTATCAATCCTCCAGGACCCAAATAACTCAATTTTCTCTCATGAACTATTTATGTCAATGGATTCGTTCGATCCAAAACTTGACATAATGGGTGTAAGCCCAAAACAGATTCATAAGTAGTTAAGAGAACTCAAATTTGGTGGGAAATACCCACACACAAAAACAATCACTTTCATCTGTGTGCACATGCACACGTTTGTTTTTGCCTTTTTAACAATGACACCCCCTCCCCAATAACCCACAACCCTCGGTGATATTAGAAATCATGTACTTTTGTGTTGACTGTGTGTTTCTTTCTTTAGCTCATTTTGTTATATCGAAGACAATATGCACATAAAGCTGAAATACGAGAGGGGTATCTTCCTCTTAGGGATAGTGATTCAGAAAAGTGCTTGAAAAGGTAGGTTTTTATATTATTTTTATTTCTATGGAACAGGGTGGCTTGCCGGTGTTAGAGCAGGGGAGTTATATTTTAGCAGAATGAGAGTTTGAAGGAATTCAGGCTAAGACTAACTGAGCAGAGATTGCTTCCTATATACGTGCAGACCATGCTGTAAACACTAGAAATACTCAACAAAATCTTAAGATCTTCATACAAAAAGTAAACATAAAATTAATTGCAATTCTGAATGACATTATATCTATCCCAAAAAAACAAAAATCTGAGTGGCGTTACAAAAATGTATGACAATCACAACAGTCTCATCTAGAACAACTATAACAAGGGGAATATAAACAAATATTTTCCTACGAGACCTTGGATGCTGTAATTCCCTCCGGCAGGATACCCTTCAGACATGTCTCAACTTGATAAATATTCTTTTCACATAGTTTATCAACCAGAGAATGGCAAGTACAATTACCGAGGGTGTGACCTATACTAAACATATAATCTAAAACAACTAAAGCATCATCCAACTTATCTCCTTGTGACAGACAATGAATTAGTCTTTCTAACGTTTGTTGTTGTGGTTTGAGCTTGTTTTCCAGCATTGCAGCCAACCATTCCATCCCTTCGGTGAGATACCCTTTCTTGCTTAATCCAGTTATGATGAAATCATGAGTACAGACTGCTGGTTCCACACCCCTTTTTTGCATATCTTTCCACAATCTTTTTGCTTCATCCATATCTCCCATCTCGCAGAGTTTTTCTAGGAGGGCAGTATAAGTGGCAGTTGAAGGCTGCAAACCATGAACCAGAAGTTCATCCAAAAGATTTGTACTTTCAGCAATTTTCCCTTCTCCACAGAAACCTTGAATCAAAGAATTGTATGTGATAATATCACGATAGATTCCCTTCTCAGCCATTTCCTGAAACAACTTACGAGCTTCATCTGCTCTTCCATACAAACAGAGTCCTTTGATCATAGTGTTGTATATCACTGTCGTCTCTTTATAACCCCTACAACCCATTTCTGTGTAAAGCTTCTTTGCACCTTCTAAATCACCAACCTTACATAATCCATAGATGAGTGCATTGTATGTGTATTCATTTGGGACTATTCCCTTATGAACCATCTCAAACCACAACTTCCGAGCATCCCCAATCCATTTCATCTTACAAAGACCGTGTATCATTGTTGTATACATGAACCTATCTGGAGCATATCCCCTGTCCTTCAAATCATTAAAAATCCGAAATCCTTCGGGCCGCATTCTTCTCTTACATAGCCCACTGATAATTTCCTGATAAGTAAAAATGTCCGGTTGACGGTTTTTTGCAATCATAGTATGAAGGAGAGCTGATACTCTAGAATAGCACCCATTCTTACAAAACCCAGATATCAACTTATTAAAAGCAACATTACTGGGAACAAACCCATCTTCCAAAACTTGCCTAAGAAGCTCGTAACCTTTGGAAGCATTGTTATCAATACAAAAAGCTTGAATCAGATATTCAACCGTTTCCACATCCCCCACAATGCCACAATCCATCATCTCCCCGTATAACTTCCAAACAATATCCGTTCGCCTGGCCCGAACTGAACCCGACAAAGCCGAATTGCATGTTTCTAATGATGGGCAAATACCAAGCTTCTGCAATTCATCAAACACATCAAGTGCATCCTCAATTGACCCATTTTCACACAGACATCTAAAATAAGCCTCTAAAGAGGCTGGTTTAGGAGTAAAATTTATAGAACTCATGAAAATTTTCGCTGCATTGGCAGCTTTTGCCCCTACAAGACTATTAAAAATCACATCACACGAAAATTTATCCGGCACAAAGCCACCGTGAGATCTCAGCCAATAAAAGAAACGGAGAGAGAGAAACACATTGTTTTGCTGCCTCAAAAGCTCACGAAAAAAGTAGGGGTCGAGGAAATCAATGGACGGGAAATCGGAGACCAGAGTTTGTTCCCACCTGGGTCGAGTCCGAATCACCCTCGAAACATCTTTGGCGATCTGGGTAAAGCTCTGGAGCCTCTGCTGATGATGGGTCTGCTCAGATTCTTCACCACCAACCTCTCCTCCGCCGCCGCCGTTGCCGCTGCCTCCGAGGTTTCGGAGTTGGGGGTTGGGTTTTGGAACGGTTCGAGGGTTTTGGCGGAGGAAGAGACTTGCGAAAGAGGGCGGAGGTCTTGCCATTCACTGTCAGTGATGATTCTCCGACTATGAATGCAGAAATACATAGGAAACCGTAGATATATCTGTTTTTACACGAGTTGGATTTTCGATCAACCGAGAGAATGCATCGCAGTGCAAAGAGTTTCCTGCCAGACAAACAAACAAAATCGGCGCTGGAGAAACCGTACATCAAATCCATTTTAAACCCCCGTTATATATAAATGTTACGTCAAATAATTTTCAAAAATTACAACCAATAAATTCGTTTTATAAATTAAAATTTTTTAATTATCATGTTATTTTACTTTTATTTTTATATCCTTAATTAAATATAATTAAAGTGATAGTTAAAAATTGTATTTTATACGTGTTGGCACAAAAAATACATCCCACACGTGGCTCCTTTCCGAAACATTATGATCGGGGAATATTCTACCGAACAGAGCATACACGCAAAGGGACCCACTATCCGATTACGTCATGCTGATCCACTTTTCATCATTTCGTTACATAAGAGAGTATCCCATCTAACAAGTGGCGGGCGGATGGGACATTTGGACAACCCTTAAGGGTCACGTCACACGTAATCCTTCCGTTTTGCTCCCACGCGCATTTAATACCACATGACACTCATTTAATGTAAAAGAGACGGCATTCAATGCTGGCACACATTTATGGAAAGTAAATCTCCCCAAATAGAAAAGCAATGATTAGATTTCTAATTATTTGCAATTAATATATTACTATCTTCGGATTATAAATAGAAAAAAAACCCCACTAATCCAAGGTACGCTCACTATTTGTCTACAGAGTGCTGTCAATTTGAATTCTGATTACGAAAGCCTTTTCTGACTTAAGTATCGGAGGGATCGTGGTCGGGGACCCTCCTCGGCTTTTCCTCTTAACTTTCTTTCCCTTTCAGGTTTTGCCGATCGCACTTCCGTGGACGTGACGAGCACATTCGATAGTATTTTTTATTACCGAATAATACGGTCTTTAAATTAATAAAACTTTCCTACTTAACTATTGCGATATATATATATATATATAAGCAAGAAAAAAAATTCAAAATATTTGTAATTTAGTTATCATATTTATGTATTTTGTACATTTTCATGCCAAGCTATAATATTTTAAACTAATCACTTACATCATGTTTATATATTTTAATTTATTAAAGATACGTTTAGAATGATAAAAAGTGAGATAAAATGATATAAGTTGTGGATTCATAATTCGTGTAATGAGAAAAAAAAAAAGTAAATAACTTCTAAAAAATTTTAGAAATTTTCAATGACTTTCAAATAAATTTAACATGCCAAACGAACCCTATGATGTTTTGGATTAAACAATTTTTATTATTATTATTATTATTTTTTTTTTTGTGATGTGGTATTTTTAGTTTTAATCTAGGGTTTGTGTTTGTTTAGCGTAGGTTTTCTTTTAAAACATGGTTAAAATACATTTATTTAATATTGTCTATTGGTAGATAATATAATCATTGATTCACTACATAAAATCCCTGCGGCTACAATGCTAATTTATATGAAAAAGGAAAATAAAAAGTAAAAAAAGAGGCTATTTTATTTGTAGGCTTGCACTGCTTTATGTACAATCAAAAAGGCTTTGAAATATGGAGTGGGGGCGCCAATAGTTTTAATTTCATTTAAAGAACTTGAATTTATATATATTTACGTTATCTGAACGTTTAAAAAAGTATTAATATATCTAAACTATTAAGTTTAAATTCAACGATGTTCGACCTTAATGATACTGAGTTAACATTGACCCCCGATCTCAATATTATCCAGATATTAAAATCAATGTCAACTTCCTCATTTTCTGAAATATCACATAAATTGACAGTTAATAAGTGATGTATAGAATTTTCATATAATAAACTTAAGAAATAAAAAAAATAGAATAACACATATTTAAATGGTAAAAAATAATAGCTTATATATTAAATGAAATAGGTTGATAATAATATTAAAAAACTAAAAAACATGATGTTCTAATAAATGGTCAAATAAAATTGGAGTTCTAGAAGAATTCAAATATATATAAGCTAATTTATACCAAAATTTTGACTAATGTAGAAATTAACTTAGATAAAAATTATAATACTGAGTGATATGTGACGAAACAAATATTTCAACCAATAATTAAATAAAATTTATTTTTAGAATTTTGTAGGATATTTGAATTAGAATTATTTTTAATAGTTTTAATTGATATAATATTCTAAAGATGTCATTCTTTTTAAAAAATATAATATTAACTAATAAGAATATTAAGTGATAAGTATTGAATTATAAAAAAAATTAATCAATTTAGAATTCAAATATTAAGTATAATTCAATTTAAATAATTATAATATTAATTGATAAGTAGTATTTAATATATTTATATAATAAAGTTAAATTTCTCGAAAAGTACATGTCACCACTATAGTATCCAAGTGTCACGTGACGCAGTATTTTCTAGGGCCATGTTTTATTATACATGGATTTTTCATATTATATATTTTTAAAATGTAAAAATAGAGTAAAACATATTTAAATTGAAAAGACAGCTTCTATATTTGAATAAAATAAATTGATAATTACACTAAAAAATAATATCATAATCAATGGCCAGAAATGTATTTCTAAAAAATCAGCATTATATTTAAATTAAAATTATTGTTTTTTAAGGTACAAAGAAAATGCATAAAACACATAAAACCAAGTTATTAAAAGAATAACTTATAGTCTAAAATAATTTAAAGAACTTGCGCGCTAATACTTAACCAAATTATTAAATGAAACTTGCTTATTAGTTCAATGTAGTTGTAAAATTTACGAAAAAATTAATTAGGATTGGAGAATGATTTAAATATTATTAAATATTAATTAAATTTAAGAATATAACTTCTATTACACAAGAAGAATGTCGAAATATTATTTAAGGTTAAGAATAATTTTTGTAGAAAATTTTATAAATTTAAATTTAAAATTTTCATGTTGATAAATTTTGACCGATTAATAATACTAAATATTTGAGTTATTTTTATAAATTTATATTATCTATATATACATACTAGTAATTGCCCCGTGTCTAAAAGTACGGAAATATAATTTAACGTGCCGATAGATCAAATTTAGAATTAAAAAGCAAATGTATATAAAAAAAAGTGTAGAAATAACCTATAAAAATGAAAATCACAAATCAAAAGAGATTAAAGAATTCATACAGTGTCTAAAAAAGATATCCATATAGTATTTAATAAAGGTATAAAATTTTACAATATTATCATATTAGTTTAAAATCTTTTATATAATAAATATTCATAAAAATATGAGAAGAGTGAGAGATAAAGAAAAAATAATTATAACCAATGAGCAAATCTAATAGTTCAAAAATCTCAAATTTAAAATTTTAAGTTTCATTATTATATAGATGATACAAATAATGTAAAAATATATGTATTGAAAATTTAAGTTTTATGCACATTAAATTTGAAGTTTTAATTTAAATGTTTGTTTTTTAATAAAATTTTAAAGAGAATTAAAGTTTAAATATATTTTTTTAAATAAAAAATTTTAGTTAACTTTCTGTAATAAATTTTCACAATTTTATTATGTATTACAAATATTTTCACATTTTTTAAAATATTAATTTGAAAACTTTTATATATTAAAAGTATTCAAAAAAATATATATACGATGAGTGAAATTTATGTTTTCATATGATGTGATTGAAAAGATAACCAAAGTAGAGAGAAATAAGTAATCCTGACAATTAAATAAATTTAGTGGTTAAAAATATATATATGTCAAATCAATGAGTTACATTGGAGATATGTAGGTAGAAAAAAAAAGTTGTGATAATAGGAACTTTCAATCTATGTTTATTGATTTGAATTTCACGTGGATCAGTATTTATTGTTCTGGTAAAACTTTAAAACTCTAATCCTCTATTTATTTAAAATTGAAAAAATATATAATTTCAAATTTTTTTTAAAAAAGATTAAAATTTAAAATCTCTATGACAAACCGAACGCTGACCCCCCGGTGGAAACTGAGCCTTCAGACCCTCACCTTCCCTCTCCCACCCCACCCGCGGAATCCACGTAGGACAATTGTCATTTTAAATTTAAATTACTCGTGCTTGAAGACACAAATATAATTTTACGTATAAATATCTCAAATTTAAATTTGTAAAGCAAATGTAAATAAAAGTGTAAAAATAACCAATAAAAATAATCAAATGAGATTGAGGTATCTATGTATTTTTTTAAAATATTAATTTAAAATCTTTTATATAAAACGTATTTAAAAAAATATGGGAAGAGTGAGAGAAAGAAAATAATAATGGACATCAAGTAAATTCAACAATTGAAAATATCTCAAATTTAAAATTTTAATTTTCTTTATTACATAAATGGCAAAAGTGTATGTATTCAAAATTTAAGTTTTAAATACATTAGAATTGAAATTTTACTTTAAATGTCTATTTTTAAAAGTTTAAATATAACTTCTTTAAATAAAAAAATTTAGTTGATTTTATCTAATAGGTATTTATAACTTTTTTATTATTTAAATATAACTTTTTTATTATCAAAATTTTAAAATATATGAAACGTAACCAAATCAATTCGTGTATGGTTGTAAAATTAAAATTAAAATATGAAAAATAATAAAACTTGAATTTAAAATTTAAAAAAGAAATTTCAAATTTCAAAAGATTAAAAAAGAAATTGAACACAGCATGCCAAGCCACATGAATTCCTCCTCCCCCACCCTGCCATGCAGCCAAAGATCACGTCAAGTGATCTGAATTATTATATAGATATTAAAGTTGTACAATTCTTTTCTTTTTTTTTTCACTAAATCAAATCATTTGTGTACTCTCTATTTCTCATTTTATTTTTACTTTTTTTTATTTATAAATATTTGAATGGAATACTCTTTTTCTCTTATTTTTCAATAATCTCTCTCTCTCTCTCTCTCTTAACTTCATTTTGTCCTATATCAATATATAACCACAATTATATATATATTTTGTTTGCATCATTTGGGTTACATAATTATAAGTAAGGTAAAGTGAGTTAATGGGTATTTAAAATAGATTTACTTTGCTATTGTTGTAAGCTTTATATATTTCAAACATATTTGAAATTAAATTTAAAATTACAAAGAAAAATAGTCCATTATTAAGAGATAAGTAATTTAGTTTGGAAGTCTAGTATTACAAATCAAATATATGACTAAAATGAATTAGGTCAAAATGATATAATATATCTCTAGTCGTCCAATCATATCTGATAAATAAACATGACTATAATGTATATCAACATTAGACAAATGATATTTATGATGTGATGTGCGGCACCATCAAATTGTAAAGTCCCAAATATCATCACAAATAACAAAATCATTGGCACCATCAAATTGTAAAGTCCCAAATATCATCACAAATAACAAAATCATTGCTACATATCCGTTTGACAACCTCCATTTTTTACTCTTTTTTTTATTAATTACTAAAATTTACTAATTTTTTAAATTTTATTCTCTAAAATTTATCAAATACATTCTTTAATTTTCACCAATTGTTTTTTTTTTTTTTTAAACTTTCGTTGACTTTATCAACTTTCTCCGATTTTAGTTTTCAAGCTTTTACCAAACGGACAATTTTTTCAAAAGTAATACATTTTAAAATCAGAATAAAAGTTACAAAAAAAGAAAAATACTTTTTTATGCACCAAACGCATCGTATAGATGCATTACATTACAATAATATAGAATTATCATTATACGCCAATGAAATTATCAAACTCAACTCCACGTGTCACAACCATAAATGTCATCCATCCAAAACCTTCACCCACCAATACATTTTGATAAATAGTATTAATTGCGCTATTATTTTTTGTTTGTAATATTTTCTACCAATAATTTTTGGGATGAAATAAATTGTTTAAAATAGAAATGCTTACTCTTTTTTTTTTTTGTTTTTAAATTTTGTTTGACATTTGATGTAATGCTAAGAGAGCAAATAAATAATAGAATAGAAGAGAGTTAAGAAATTGGTATGAAAATAAGTAACTTCTTTTTTTTTCCCTGCTTGGTTGAATGAACGAATAATAAACTTTTATGTAATGCATAACTCAACTTTGAATATTTTATTATATGATTGGTTTTGCATAAATACTCCCTTTAAAAAATAAATATATATATATATATCCATGCATGGTTCCTTGGAAAGTGTTTTAAAAGATTTAGTTCTTCAGAGGAAAAAAAGAAATAAAAATATTTATTGCATTTGCTTTCCTCCATCTGCATTTAACAATCCTCTCCAGTTGATGCAGAAGGTGCAAAATAAATTTGTGAGGAAAATACTATGCGGAATTCTATGGACTCGAATGCTGCTCATAGTTAACGGAAAGTCATCAGTTACTTAAACAAGAAGAGTTATTTCTAAGACAGAAAAGCCTCCGCCACCCCTGGCGTGGGAAAATAACCTTAAAAAAAATTAAAAAAAAAACCCATCAACAGCTTAAAGCCAAGCAGAGACAGCTATGTGCACTCCCTCACAACGATAAATGTCTTATACTTCAGAGTTAGAAATTTTAAAGTATAAGCGATTCTCCACCATTAAAATCTACAATAACTACTGTCTATATACTTGGTAAGTAATATTTTTGATCCCTTATCTAGCATTTCTAACTCGATCCCTGTTGAGGGTAATGACAAAAGAACCACAAATCAGCCAAACTTAGTATCAGACCATCGGCAAGAAACCATCCATTTCGCCCAATGAATACTGCAGGAATTTTGTATTCCGCAATCCATTCACCAAGAATAACAATTCCCTAGTCCACGGCAGAATTGTCTTTATCAAAACACATATTCAATTTAATTTGCATGAAATTGTCCTTTTGAAAAACATATTCTCGCAATAAAGAAAATATAGCCCTTAAAAAATAAACAACTCGTTATCTGGACCATTGCAGCTCTCTTCTCCCTATCACGTCAAATTTTGTCATCTTCAAACTGAGCGACTCTCTCGAGAACATCACACACTAGCTTGTGCATGTTCAAATCACATTCAACTTCAAGCTTCATCAATGCCAATTCTCCATGCTTCTTTTCCATTAATTCGTACTCCTTCCAATTAGATATCCCATATTAGCTTCCATGCCGCGAAACAAGTTCAGAAACTGTGCGGCTCTTGCACTTCCATTACAGGAATCAGTAACAGGCCTTGACACCTAACTCATTCTTCAAAGTCTGATATCAATAAACAACCCCAACCGATAAATCAAAAACCAAGAAGCTTGGGCGAGAGAATGAACAAACCCTAGATTTTCTTCACGACCTCGAGAAAATGGACCGCAGAAAAATCTCCACAGAGATGAAATCATCTTTCACGACGACAATTTTGCCCGAACCAAAATTGGTTATTTTTAAGGGATATATTTTTTTTATTCCATAAATATTTATTTCAAAAAGTCTTGAGCTCCACCTGAAAATTAAGTTGAATATGTCTGGTAAAGACAACTTCTAACAATGCAAGAATTAAGGAATTGTTACTTGGTGAATGGATTGCCGAACACAAAATTCTTCCTGCATGCATTGGGCGAAAGCCCCTCCACACCCTCTCTTAAAGCATAAGCTGTGAAAATAACCAGAGGGTCCACATCAGCTGACACTGCTCCCACCAACAGAAGCAACAGAAATAGCATAAGCAAAGCCACTACAGCTCTATCAGCACAGCCCCAGCTGCAAAACATACCACAGGCTTAACTAGAAAATAGCAACGCTCCCAGGAGAAAACAACCACAAATTACATCTGCTGCAGCAGCAGCAGCAGCAGTAACAACAAAAATGGACAGAGTAAAGCACAAGTGTGTGTGTGTGCATACACAGAGAAACAAGAAGAAATATGAGAAAATCAAAGCTAAACCCAACCTAGTCAAATAATGAAAGCAGTGATGTGCTATCTGGAAACCACTTGGGCTCGAGCACCAAAAGTTCCCTTTGATGTGCCTATTGAGCTAGATGACGGAGTGTGAAATAAAAATTAAATAGCACAAAGTAGAAATCCACTTAAGACAATTAATGTTTGATCACTTGTCAAATACACGCAATCATCTAGCAAAGAGTGTTGCCTGCATCCAGTGTCAATATCTGTCATGTTTGACTTGGATAATTCATATAATTTTAAGCATTCATGTAACATAAACTATGTTGTTAAATAAATGTCCATCATAGGAACTTGACATGTCAGTCAATTACTTGGATATGAGACCCAATATATAGAATATCAGGCAAAGTCCGTGAACAACCACATAAATATTGCCCAAGGTTAAGCCTTAGTCTCTATTTAACTTTCGGGAGCTAAATTTAAAAACAGGGATGAACACTAAACTAATGTCTTCTTTCATAGGTATAATATTAGGCAAATTGCTGGACACACTTCTATTCCCTTTTTCTTTTGGATTACTTTTCCCTTGTCATGATTTGAACACAACATATCCACATCCACGTCAACATGCTCAACACGAGCACTTAATTCTTTTTGAAATATCCATGTAACATCTAAACTCCAATGCACAAGTACTTAGGCTACGTTTATTTACCGGGATGAGATTTGACGGGGTAAGAAATACAATATGGGATTCTTTACCTCATGGGATTAATTTTTTTGTATGGGATTACTTATACGGTGTTTGTTCAGATAGGCCAAGGAATAGGATAAGAGATGGGAATGGAATGGAGAATATGGCTTTTTGACTTTTAAATTTTGGAGGAAAACAAACCGAAGAGATGGAAATCAATACCAGGTCTCCTATGGTATTCCATATCACCAATTTCGAGGGAGAACATTCAGTCTGGAATAAGTTGGTTTGACAAAGCAAAGGATTGGGTGGTTCCCACAGGATAAGAAATCTAATCCCCCAAACAAACTTAGCCTTAAAGTAGACATCATCCCAAGTCCATAAACATAAACAATCTGCAACAACCAGAATGGAAAACACATTATGAATTCCAACACTTTAGGTTGTGTTTGATTGAGAGGATCAAGATGCGGGATTGGCTTGCACATCTGTAGGCCCCACCCAATCCATGTTTGGTTGCAGAACATGGTCTGCATTTCATGTCCGGACTGTATATACTAACCCAAGGTGAGGGAGATGCAATGCCATTTATATTTTTTTCTCTTTTTGGAAGGGGGTGGTATTTCCCACCAAAATCCAAAAACCAAAAATTATCTTCCATATCACCTCTCTTATTCAATTCCATATCCCAAACACCATATAAGTAATTTGAAAGAGAAAAAATAAAATAAAATCCTATGCTAACGCTACATCCAATCCCATACTTTATCCTATACTATTTGACTTACCCCCTAAATCCTTTCCCTCCAATCAATTTAGCTATAGTATTTATTAGAAAAAAAAAAAAGGAGAAGCAGGAGACATTCTCCCTTTTATATATAGTATGAAAATGCATCCAAGTGTAGGGTCAAAATTACGACACAAATCCATTTCCTCCCCCCCCCCCAACACAAACAAAAAAAAAAAAAAAGAACAAATAGAAGGATCGATATGTATACACCCCTAATGCCCATGACCATCATGACATGGTTGACACTAGTATAAATATGTGCCCATTTTTTAAGTAAAATGCATCCCAAGTGTAGGGTAAAAGTGACAGTCCGATGATGGCCCACCTCCCCCCTCCCCAAAAAATAAATAAATAAAAACAAACCACAACTCATTTATAAAGGCAAGAAGTTGGAATGTCACATTATAACTTCCTTCCCCCCCCCCCACCAAAAACAAAAAAAACAAAAAAAGCCATATTTTTACTTTTTGTTAAAAAAAAAAAATGAAAAAGATATGACGTGACATTTCAAATTTTTTTCTGTCTACAAATAAATCGACAAACTATAACAATTCTCAAACACCGTGCTTATTTTGCTTTTTGCCTAAAAAAATCAACTTTTTGGCACCCAAACTACACAGTGAGTTTGGGAACCACCTTTTTTTAGCAAAAAAACTACTACTTTTTTTTGAAACTAGAAAAATCGTTACTTGAACCAAAAGAAAGGGAAGTAGGTCATGCTTAAAAATAGCTTTTTTAGGCTTTAAGGTGCTTTTCATTCTTGGTTTGGGAACTTTTTTTGCCAAGAAACAAAAAAAGCAAACTGGGGGGGGGGGGGGCACATTTTAGCTGCCTTTTGGATATAACTTCACTACTTTTTAATTTTATTTTTTGCATTTTAGTCATCAAATGATGATTTTGCACCCCATTCATGGTTTGTATTATAGTACTATAACCAATAAAAATATAAGTACTATACATTATATGAAAATCAATTATGAATAATATAAGCAATATATGTAACATTGTTAGAATGTTATTTGTTGAAAAAATAAACAACATTATTGACTAAATAATAACATAAATAGTATAAATAATTATTATAATTACTTATTGATTAAATATTGATTTTATTATTAAATTAATAAAATCAATCATAAAATGGGGAAAAAACTTCAAGTTTCACTATTACACACAATGAAAAAAGCTAAAAGCACTAAGAAAAACATAGCCCCCTAAAACATTTGGCTTTCTTAAGCTAAAAGGAAAAAAGCTACTTAAAACGCAAACACAAAAAAGAGCTAGTCGGCCTGGCAACGATTGATTTTTTGTAGCATTTTTTTTTTTTTTGTTTAGAACAAACGATGATTTTTCCCTCATTCTTTGTTTATTTAACGATTTAAAACCATTGAAAGCTTTATTAAATAGCTATAATTAACAATAAAACTTCCCAGAAAAGCTTTCCATATGGCTTTTTCTAAATAAGCAGAATGTTTGAAAAAGAAGCCGCATTGGTTTGGCAACTTGCCTTTCTAGCCAAAAGCCGAAAAAATTTCGCTAAAAGGAAGGTTGCCAAACCAAGCCCAGTTCTGTTGCCGTGAATTGAACTGGAAATAAATTCAGAGAAATCACAGAATTCATTAACGATGATTGTATAAAAATAAGGGAAAAGAAATGTGCAACTACCAAAATGCTAAGCAGCAAAATGCAACAACTAAGGATACAAGGGAGGATACATATGAGGATAAACCGCTGAAGCCGGAATGACTTCTAACTGCAAAGTTTTGTGCACACACAAAGTCAAGAACAAACTTCACATCAGACTGTAACTTTTCCTAAATGAAATCAAATAAACTATTAAGTATGAATGACTGAGACGACTTACCCTGCATGGAGAGAACACCTCAGGATTTCATATGAAATTCTCAAAAACACCATTGCAAAACAAGCAATACCAATGCTGTAATGGAATCTCAGCCGACCTTAACTAAATGCCGGTCCCAATGGAGACATCATCCTTGTAGAAATCCCGAGATTCAGAGGGATCATATCTGTCCTCAAACTCATGCAGTGTAACAGAGTCTGATCTGCGATCCCTGTATGCACGACTTCGATGTCTATCTTTCCTTTCTGAGTTCAGATCACCGTGCTTTCGATCACTGCGATCCCTACGATGATTAGTTTTCTCATGTGATCGGTTGTGGTAACTGTCTGGACTCTGAGAAAATGAAAATTTCTTTTGGACCAATTCCACATCATCTTGATGACCATGATTACGAATTTGGTTGCATGAGTGACCTTTAGTTCTGTGTCTACCTGGGGATTTGGAATTATACTCTCTATCACATCTATCCCTCTCTATACTTCTCCGCAGTTCTAGATGCTCATGGTGCCGACTTGAATCTCGACTAAGTCGCTTATGATCATCAGAAGACTCATCGCGTAATTTTTTATTTTTGATATTATTATGAGAATGCAGCTGCTTGTTGTTATAAGGCTGTGCTCTGCTCACTTCAGAAGATTCCTGTATATTTTTCTTTAGCCCATCCATGTCCAATGAAGAAGGTTCAGATGAGAACTTTCCGGACTCCTCAGCATCCGTCACTAAGCAACCAATACCTCCTGCTCGTGTTATGTCATCCATGTATTCCTCTATTATATCCCTCATCACCTATCAGAAATTAACACACACACAAACAAACAGAGGAGGGGGGACTACATGAGATTACTGCAAATGACTTGAAAACAAATAGTTCAAGAATGGAAAGCCAAAACAAAAGTCATTATAGAATAGAATGCAAGCAACATTGCAGAAGGCAAACAGTAAATGAAAATAATCTACATAACATGTAAAAAGAAAGAAAGCCAAGCTCTTACACAAATGAGATAGTTTACAGTTGAATAACAAGCTCTCTCATCTTTCCAGCTTAGCTACGATCTTTTTTTTTTTTTTTTTTGTGTGTGTTTGTGTGTGTGTGTGTGTAGTTTAACTGAAAAGCTAAAAGTCAATAAAATCTAACAGTTTTATCTTTTTCCAAAACAAAGTTTTAGGATAAGGATACTGATGACCGTATGAATATACATATTTGACAAGTACAAAAATAATTATAATGAGAAGGTAACAAGGGATACCGACCAAATACAAAAGATAAAACAACCAAAGTAAAACCAATGTATCTATATTCTTAACAAATAACAAAAAAAACTATGTAAACTTGGATCTATATTCTACATCCATGAAGTCCATGTATAAAAAGCTGACAAAAGATTCCCTTCAATCCATGGAAAGGAACTTTGGACCCTTGAAAGTTATTTCTTTGCTCCAAATCAACCAAGACAAATAAAATGGAGCTATTCTCCATACTTTCTTTTCCATTTGACAATACAACTGCCCCACCAAACTTATATGGTTTGTTTCGCTGTGATCAGGAGCCTCCAATGCATTCCAAAACATGAAAGAATAAAATCCCACAATCAATGGTCAACAAACAAAAAGATGATCAATGGTCCTCCTTACTTAAAGCAACATTAATTAATCGTAACCTTTCCCCTCAAAATGTGATTGTCATAAGAATCTAACTGGCTAAAGCTTTTCTGATCTCTTAACTACTTGAAGCTTTGAATGGTGACAAGTAAGTAGACATGTAAAGTAGACAATGAGCTCTTAATCAAAGTGACTCTTGCCCCTTTGGACAAGTACTTTTGTTTCCATCTAACTAGTTCCTTTTGCATCCTTTCCAACACCCAATCCCACACTCCTTTTGCTTTCAAAGGATCCCCCAGGGACAACCCTAAGTATGTAGAGGGCAAGAAGTTGACTCTACAACCCAGCACAATCACAAGCCCGAGCAATGCATTGCCTACAATGCCATTTGGAATAATTTTTGACCTACCAAACTTCATTTTTAATCCCCACATCACCTCAAAACAAAATATAACACATCTAAGATATCCTATTTGCATCACATCAGCTTTGCAAAAAATTATCAAGTCAACAACAAATAATAAGTAGGACACTTCCATAGTACTTCAGAAAACACACCTGACAAAGAAACCATTTAAGAGACCACCCTCCCTTGCTTTCACTATCTACTTCCATCACTAAAATGAAAATATACCCAAAAAAAAAAAAAAAAAGATCCCCATGTCTTCACCCTTTCGAGGCTACAAACAATCCAAATGGGGTACAGCTGACCAGCAGCGGAAACTTTCCTGTGGATATATACCATTTCATCTATTTTTGCCACTTCTCCCAGAGCCCATCACCTGCCTAAGTAGAGTAAGAAATTCCAGTTGAGCTGTTCATGGGCTGTGTTAATGTCCAACTTGCATATTACCTCCAGGCATTACCAGAATTGCTAATATCTGTCGGATAAAAAAAAAAAAAACAAAAAAAAAATCATGACCCAAAACCCAGTCCTAACTAGGCGTACGAATGGCACACCAATCCTCTCAAATTAGTGTATTTGGAGCAAATGTCAATCAAATTCAACTAGTCAATCCTCATATCTAATCAATTTTTATTTTTGACACAGTTGCCACGTGTACTATTATACATGAAAACAGAGTGACATATTCCATTGAGATCTTGAGTAAAACTTATGGTAAAGTAAATGTCACATTTCATGGTATAACCTGGCCTTTTGTACTAAGAAATTGATACATAGCCAAATTAAAAATGTATGTGCAAGCACAAGCTAGAAACACACCCTCGCAATATCATGCTCTCGCTTCAACTCCATGAATCTGTTACTTAGAAGTAAACTGTTCAAGCAAATTGATATGATCACTGAGTTCTATACCTAGCTATCTGCATACTGAATCAATTATGATATTAAAATATTAATATTAAAGTCCCCATATTTGTTGCTGTTAAGCCTTCTAAATGCATGTAAAGAAGTCTTATCCTTCCAGAAGTTTCAACAAGCTTATTGCAATTTATATTAAATAAAAAAATAAAAAATAAAAGAAGAAGAAGAAGAAGAAGAAGAAGAAACAAGTCACCGCTTTAAAGAAACTTTCCTCTAATATTAATCTTAGAATGTGATCTAATAGATAACAACTTAAAAAGTCTTAGAACAATAAAAAAAACAAGCAGAAAACATATGCATGCTAAACACTGAAAAGCTCTGCTTGCCTGTGTTGTAGTTCGCTTCAACTTCTTGCCACGATATGACATTCTTCGACGTTTGTAATCTCTTTCTTCAGCTAACAACTCCTCTCTCGTCTTCGTTTTATTTGTTTCCTAGACCACAAATTTGAGATAAACAATTTAAAGGGGGAAAAAAGAAATAAGAAGAATGAATACAGTTCCTAAGTGCAGTCAAGAGAAAATACAAAATAAAATTGTAGTGAAAGAAACAACTGCAATTAACAACTTTCCATGCAGTTGTTTACAATCGTAATTGCATACCCAAAAAAAAAAATCCGAACAGATAGTCATGGTTATAATGCCGATGTTCTACATATTTTCCTTTTCCTATAGTTCCCACCGGCAATCCTCATGTGAGTATTATTATTCCGAGTTCTTAGAGAAACTAGAAACAACATACATCTCCTTGAGTAACAAAAGTACTAGGAAAGCAATCACTAAAAGACAAAGGTCTTGTAATTGATAAGGTCGTGTGCCATTAAAATGTACCTGATTATGTGGACGCTGCCAAAGAATACCATCATGCTCAATTAAAGATCTATAGTTGGAACGTTTTTTCCGCTCCTCATCAGCTCTCCTAGAGATATGTGCATGCTCAGCCATCCTACAAGGCAATTAGCTCCACCATACTCATTGGTATAAAAATGCAATGAGAAGACCTCATTAAACAGCAATTCAAGAACCAAACTGTACAGGAATATCCTAAGAAGTGTAAAAGCACAAAATTAGCATTCTTATTTCTTGTGGTACAATTAGCATTCTTATTTCTTATGGCAGATGTACCACACTTGCAGAAATGGTTAATGAAAGGAAGCACATTATGTGCAATTCCACACAACCTATGAAAATGTTTTCCAAACTTGTGGTTCCTCTGGTTAAGGAACCATGTTTCAATCAATGACTCGTGCTCTCAAGAAATTCAAAATTTCACCAAGGTTATATTGAAGGGGGGGTAATGGTGGAAAAAGAGAGCTCCAACCATAAAATAGGGTGCCGCTATTTGCAACCTTATTTTTTCTATATGCAACCCAATTAATTCATACAACCTATGGTTTTTCCAAACAACCCAATAATTTCTCTATGCAACCCATAAATTGCACTTAAAGTTTCAAATATACCACTTCCCCTTTGAAAACCCTTAAAATTGAAAACCCACTGCTGAAATGATGCAATGTTTTTAGTGGACATATGTCGAAATTTTTCACTTGGCTCAGTAAGAGATTATTGAAATGTTATATGGTCATTGAAAAAAACAAAAACACAAAACGGCAAGAGTCTGTTGAAATATTTTAATTTTGTTTAAAAACTAGTTGCTAAAATGTTTCGTTTATTCTGGTATAGAAGTGTCAAAAATTTGTGGTTAATTGCTAAATTTTTTCAGTGACTGATTGTTAAAATTGTTTGATTTTTTCAACAAGTACGTGTTGAAAATATGATGGGCAAAGATGTCATTTTGCATCAAGACATTTTTGTTCTAAGATGGGAAAAAATTAATTGAGCAGCGAGAGTAAAAAATAGGGCTACAAATAACAACACCCATAAAATACCATGTGAAATTTATTTATTTTTTCATTTGTAAGATGTAAGCATATAATGAGGTCCGAAGGGGATAATGCCCAAGAAGGTTGCTTTCTATGCAACTACCCAAATGATGAAAATTCATCCATCAAACAGAAGAGGCAAAAATGAATATATAGGCAAGTTTTGATTTGCAACTGCAGCAAGATCATCGAGGAATAGAGGTTGTCAAAAACAACAAGTAGACCGGATCAAAAGAAATCAGCAATAACAATTGCAAAAGAGAACAAGAACAGGATCCTACCGTTGGTAACAAGTAAGTGGTCGAGCATCTAGAAGTGCCTTGATTTTTTCTTCTAGCAAGGCCCGTTCATGTAAAGCAGCCACTGCTGCTGCTACTTGGGAAACAAAAATCGCTTTGCTATTGATAGATTCATCCGGTACACTAGTCCCTTCATCCTCCAAACTTTTGTCAAACGAATCTACATGTTTTGCATCCATATCTTTCAAACGAAGTAATTGAGGGGCTTTTCCCACCACTGGAATTACTGACGAATTCAATGATACCCTTAATAACCATTGCTGAAGCATGTTAATAGCAAAAAGCTTCCCATTCACTTCACCATACAACACAGACAACTGGAAGGAGAACCACTTCAACACTTCAACCAGAACGGGACACTTAAAATTCACAGTAGCTGGATTCAATCCGATAAACACTGAATCCGCTAAACCAACAGCTTCGCTAAAAATTGCTTTCAAACAGAGACAAAATAGCAAGACCATGTGGTCACCCATAGGCACATCAATCACAATACCATAACGCGGTGAATTCACAATTATCCATCTCAGGAAATCATATTCTTGAACCAAACAAGAAAGCAATATCGCTCGAAGAACGCTGATAGAATAGGCAGCAGGATAATCGTTCCATGCCTCAATTTCAGTCCTAAGAAACCACAACTCCGAAGGAAGAAGCTTACTATGCTCCACAGAATAGCCCTTGATCTTACTATTGCCACTGCTTGCAAAATTTGCACACTCAACCGATAAAATTCCCGGCAGCGTAAATGTAGGGCTTGTGCTGTCTAGATCAGTTGAGCTAACTACGCCGGGGCAACCCCGGTAGAAGAAATTGGGGACGAAATCGAAGTACTCTTCAAGCGAGAAGCAGAGTTCGGCCTTGGGATCGTGCAGGGTTTGAACGGAACGGTTCTGTTTGATTAGCTCGTCCGAGGATTGGCGAGTGTTGGGATAACGCAGTGACTCGAGGAGGTCGAGGTTTGAGGCGCGAGCAGAGGAAGAAGAAGGGCACTGGAGGGAGTGGCGAAAGAGGCACTCCGGGGGCACGCGGTGGTGGGGATTGAATGGACAGGGGCAGAAGATGTTGCCGGGGGCCGGGCCGGCGGCAGCGGCGGAGGAGATGGACTCGAAAGTGGTTTCCGAGAGGCGTATGAGATCCTTGAGAGCTGAGACAGCGGAGGGGAGATCAGGAGGTGGAGGCGGCGTGGTGATGGGGTTATTTGTGGTGGAAGAGGGTTGGCTCTGGTTGTTCAAATGAGAGCGAAAGAAGTTCGGGTTAAAGCTAGGGTTGAAGTTAGGGTTAGGGTTAGTGGGTGAAGGCAGATAGGCGAAGGATGATGACGACGACGGTGATTGAGCTCTGAGAAACTGAGCTGGAGGATTCATGGTGATCAACACAACAGATTCAACACAACATCGACTCAGGACCCAAATTATATGGTCTCGAGTATGGATGTAAAAATGGGAGTTTTTTTTTTTTTGTTCTACGGACGTTTAGTCCAATTTTTACAGGATTACTGTCCAATTTAAATTATTTGTAAAAATACGGTTAATGAAACCGCAAAACCATATCGTGGTTCTAAAAGTGTTTGCAAGTAACACAAGTCACCGTAAGAACCCGAGAAACCACGAAATGATAACGCGGTTTTGGAACCGCGAAATGATAATGCGGTTTTGGAACCGTGGAACCATAACGCGGTTTTGAACCATGTACCATACCAGTGCCTGACTGATGCAGCAGGTCCACAAATTTTTATTTCTGCGTACTGATTATGCAAGTTCACAATTTGCTGGAATAACAACAATCAATCCAAGCTCATATTGACATGCATGAATGGGGCCAATAACAAATGACAATTACTTTGAATGAATAATATATATAAATTAGATGGTAACTAGTCCTGTGAGGACAAACTATATGGTAAAATTTTTGAAAAT
>QLOD02000033.1:12170907-12192193 GCA_003260245.2 Sideroxylon spinosum
AGTCAAAAAGTATTTATTAAATCCGTTTGAACTAAAGAGAATTCGTTTAAACAGAACTATTAATTTTTATTTATTTAGTTTGTCGTCTACACTCGAAACGTGAAAAAAAAAAAAAATAAAAAAAATTTCAAACCGCGTTTTATTGATAACTGGGTCTAAAGAAAAAACAAAAGCAAGGGATGGACGACAACTCATAATCATGGAAGGTACGAGATCGGCTCGTTTTCTCCGATTTTCACGTCTTATAATAATTCCATCCTATCACAATTTATCCTAGCAACTTGCACCATTGGGATAAAAATTTGTGAAAGAAAAGTCACGAAAGCAAAATAAAATAAAAAATGTTAAATTTATTTTTTCTTTAAATAGACCAAAACCAAAATAAAAAAATAAAAAAAATGGTTCTAATATTTTCATTAGAATATAATAAAATGCAGCACAACATTATATGTTTTAATTAATTTATGATTATATTGTCGTTTATACATATAGGTCCTGTTTGACAGTAAAAAAAAAAAAAAAAACAAAAGTTAGAAAAAGTGGTACTTTTTTTCAATCAAAATTTACCACCTATCACCTTTATATCAAATCTTTATACTGTTACTTTATTTTTTTGTTAACTTTTTTCTCTTCAAACACTCCATAGATTCTAGTTTATGTTCTCGTATTTTTAAATAACTCTCATAGAATAAATAAATAAAAAGTATTGATATACGATAAATATATAAGAAAATCAATATATACTTGTATCTAAATTTTGGAAGAAAATTACCGAGATGAATTCTTAGGAAATCTTAGGCTCCATTTGGCATTCTTTAACTGGTGCCTCAACAACTGATTACTAACTTTTTGATTTTTTTTTTTAAAAAGACCAAGTTTTCCCTCTTGTATTTTAATATTCTTTTAAACCTTCAATAATAAAAATATTAAATTAACAAAAAATTAAAAAAATTATCTATTAAAAAACTACTTTTTTTTCTCCTCCTAAACACAAAAAAGTTAGGTTTTTAATAACTAACCAAAAAAAATTTAACTTTTTAGTAATTAACTACATATTAAAAAATTAATTATTTTTCTTCTCGAACTAAACCTTAAATCAAGTCGAACAATTTCAAACAAAATTTCAAGATTGGACAACATTTAATATTCAAAAAAGAAAAAAAATTTAATACTCTTAAGTTTTAACGGTCAATCTTTTAAATTTTAGATCAGACAACGGTAGAAAGATATTATAAAATAAAATAAAACGCAAAAAGGATAAAAATTAAAAAAAGACGTTTGCATCCAAGAAAATTAATGTCGAGGTATGAGACTCTTTGGACTCAAATAAAATATTACAAAACTCTATAAATCTCTACAAACATAAATTATGAGATTATAAAATTTAAAATTTTTATTTATTATACAAAATACGAAATATTAACTTTTAAAAATTTATATAATTTTATATAACTCCAAACACATCCTATATATTTCGTTAATTTCAACAGTATGATTCGAAATAATTTGGTTAGTGCCTCACGTTGCTCTCACGTGAGGAAGCCCCCGGGGATCATTAAACACACGCCTAATTAAGCTCACTGACGTGTCCTTCCTCTTCCGGTGCTTAATTATTTCGCCACTGTTACCCTCTCTTCCTTTTATCTCCGCCTCGCTCCGGTGGTCGCGCAGGGTTACGAGGCCTTCAATCCCCTCAAACTTCCCTCCGATCTCCAACGAATCCAATTTTAGGGCTTCGCTCTCCCTTCGATTGGCTCTCAAGATCCGCGACTTCGTTTTTTTCTCTCTCTCTCTCTCTAGATAGTGATTGTTTGGGTTAAGGCGGATTGGATTTGGAATTTTCTATGCATTGGTGCTGCGAATTCGAATGCGACAGATAAATTGCGTTAAGGATCTGAAGATTGTGTTTGATTCTGGTTTTTCTCGGATGATAGATTGATTTGTTCTGCGTTCTGGCGATGGATATGGATTTCAATGGGGATGTTGCGTGCCTCGACGCCGAGTTATTGCAGCTTCCGGAGGTGTCTCCTTTGGCTGTCAAATCGAATCCTTACGTTGCCGAGAAGCTGTTTGACCAATGGCTTTCGCTCCCGGAGACTGTCTCACTGGTAAGTTTCATTTTCCCCGTCACTTGAGTGATTGCAGTTGTCCGTTACTCGGGAAGCATCATTCGATTAACTAATTAATTAATTTGTTTGTGTTAAGTTGTGCTTGGTTTTCTATTGATTTGGTTGTTATGTTTGCCTTTATGACTAATGCGCAGTAATTATCATGTTAGAACGTTACATTGTTCTTTATATTTCATTTAATCATTAGGCAATGTGACACGCCATTTCCCACCAATCGCTTAATGGGGACAAGGAAATGAATAGAAATGTAAATGAATTCGGAAAATATGTTTCACTGCAATGGTGAGGGGATGGAATGCTGACAGGTAGTTGTACTGTGCTTGTACTACGTGTGTAAGGATATCAAGAATCTTCTAAATTCCTATGATAGCAAAGCATATGGTTTGTTGTGACTCCTTTAGAGCTTGAATAGTTTTTAAGAGGGTCTGACTGAGAGTGACATGCAATTTCTTTTCTATTCTATTTTTTTTGTTTAATAACTGAATTTAGCTGTTGAAGGAAAAAGCTAGAATATTGGTGCCTATCTATTATTAAGAGAATGGGAAATGAACGTTTAAGTTGTATAAAACGGATATGATAAAGAAAAGTAAGAAAGTAAATAAGCTCATTGCCTAGAAAGGTTTAAAAGTCCCTTTATAATATGGGCCTAGGCAAAGAAGTGTTCCTCTTACCAAATCCAGGAGCTAACAAGCAAGTTCCTGTAATAGACATCTTTACACAAGTGTGATGGAAATGCTGAAGATGGCGGGTTCTATTCATAGCTCTACTTTTAAGAAAACCATACTTCCACTCTTCATCAACTGCTACAGATTCTGAAACCCGATTAGCTGGACTCCTCTCACAAGTATCTAAACTCGAGGATTGGAACAAAAAAAAAATGCAGGCTGTGGCATTTTACAAATACCAAACATACATAATTCTCTTAATTTTGTAGCAGCAATCGTTGAAATTAAGCTTTAAACTAATGCTGAAAAAAAGGAACTCAGCAAGCTTGAATAAAAATTTAATCAGTCTTGAAATTGCTTCTGTGATCCATTGTTGGGTTGTGCCATTGAGGAATTGTTATTTTTTCTTGGGTGTTGGGGCTTTTCAAGCTTATAACAGAACAGCTTATCAAGGGACTCCTTGATGCCCTGAAAAAACTGAGTAATGAAAAGGCTGAGGGGAAAAACTAAATCATCTAGTGAACCAAACATATGCCATCCTGTCCTCATGGATGCACACGGTTGAAATTACTGATTGGCTGTTCAGTTAGAGTATACTAACAAGTTTGATGACTAATGAGTTGAATAAAAAGTTCTATATCAATGATTGAGAACACAAGGACCGTGAGGTCTCTTTTTATTTTTTGTTTTTCCCATTAGTTGAATTATGACATATGTGTTTGACATTATCAAATTCCAAAGCACGTGAAAGTGAGTCATAAAGGTTGTGCTTGGGAAGACTTTGATGGGCCCTTACCAGGTCTGCTGACCTCGAGGGGTGCGTCTTTTATAAAGCCCACATAGAGAGTATAGTAGAAGACTTTTTGTGGTGGAGGACATGGAAGACAAAAGTTCCAACAAACTTGGCTTTTTTTTGGACGGTGTGCGATTAGAGGAAGGATTCTTACCATAGACAATCTTTAGAAGAGAGGTTTATTACTCGCTAATAGGTGTTACCTTTGCAAGGAGACGGGGTAAACCATTGGTCACCTACTTATTTGTTGTAAGTGGGCTAGAAGCTTATAGGAAGTGTTTCTGCCCTCCTCTGGGGTTCAATAGGTGTTCCTACAGAATCCAAAGAGTTTATTGAATATGTGTTGGGATTATAAAGTAAGCCATAAGAGGAAGGATGGCTTGGGGTATGACTCTTTTTTGCATTTTTTGGGCATTTCGAAGGAAAGAAATAGGAGGTGCTTTCAAGGGAATGAATTGCCTTTATTCAAATTGAAGAGTCTTTTTTGTCGACTTTGATTAGTGTGGGTAATATTGATTCATTCGTGAGTTTTGTTGAGACGTTGAGAACATAAGATTAAGGAAGGGTTTCTTATGTAAATTTCGGTTTTTTATTTTTTATTTAAAAAAAAAAAGGGGTTGTACTTGGTGTTAAAATGCTGACTCTTGAGTCTTGACTTAGTTGAGGGGAGGATACAAACCTTATTAAAAATGAAGGAAGGGGGTTGAGAAATTCTAAGAAGAATTTGGGATTTCATTTTTCATATGTGAAGCATGTGAAAAATATAGTACATAAACCGAACTTCAGCAAAAATCTTTAAATTTTTGTTTTTTTGTCTTTCATTTCTAGTTTGTGTTCTTGTCTCTATATTTATAAACCCTATTCACCTTGGTTTTTGTGTTTGTATTTAGAACCCCATTCACCTTGGTTCTTGTGTCTACATCAAGAATTAGTTATTGTCCCAACACTTGAGAGCCATATCCACTGCACCATTGCCTCTTAACTTTCGTCTCTTAATGAAACAAGTCATCGGCTGTACTAGAGGACCTGCTAGAGTTAGGTGAGCTCGGTCAGTGAAGTCAATTAGCCAGCGGATCCATAAGGCCACACGCGACACTATCTCTTCAAGCCCAAGGTCTTATTGTATTTCATATCCCAAAGTCAATAAGGAAGTACTATGACGCAAGACGATATAGATTAAAGTAAAGAGATGAAAGAAATTAGGTTAAGGAGGTAAAAGAAGCCAAGAAGAAAAGAAAAAGAAGAAGGGGAAGAAAAATAAGCCATACAGGCTTCAAGTCAATATATTTTCATTCATCAAAAGTCTCCTAATTCAATACAATTAAGTATTTATATAGGATAAACTTAAATTAAAACAAAATCCCACAAAATATGACATATAAAATAAAATCCTAATATAATGAACAAATTAAAAATCAATCTTAATAATAAAATCAAATCTAATCCTAATGATATGGAATAAAATAAAATTCTAAATAAAATAATTATTTAATATTTTGCTTCCATATTGTATCATTCTCCACCACTTAAAAACACTCGAGTTTGTTGAGTTGAAAACTTGTGCATTCCTTCAATTGTCGAGCCATGAATAGAGTGGATATTCAAGCTATTTCAAAAGCCCATAAAGACGCGTCAAGGGTGGTAGAAACCTAGTGGCCCTACCAAATCTCTCAGGATAGAAGGAACGCAATCCCGATGATAGAGTACAGCCGGTAGATGTTGAAAGAAGACCAAAAATAGATCAACTTGTGGGAGAGGCTTAGAGTTATTAAGAATATTCTAGAATCTTCCAGAATTCTCTAGAACATTCTCGAACTTTGAGTAATATTCTAGAACTTTTAAAAATAGTCTAAATAATACCAGAATCTTGCCACTTTGTAGGCATTCACGTGGTGCCAATAAAGCAAGGCATGACGTAATGCCCTTGAATATTTTTCGGAACCATTCTTCAATTTAATGGTTGCTTCTGGCACAATACACCAATTTTTCTCTTCTCGCACTCAATAACAAAATGGAATGGTAGAGAACTGTCATCTTATGTGTCTTCGCTTTCAAATGAATATTCCCAAAGCCTTTTGAAATGATGCTGTCTCATTGCATGTTCCCTTATTAATTGCATACTTCCTTTATTCCCACAATCAATCATGTCACTTGATTTTTTCGCTAATGAGTTACCATTTCCTTTGCCCCCGAGAGGGGGGGAGCATATTTTTGAGTACGTCGCTTTTGTTCATCAATTGCTTTTCATTTTTGCTAATGTCACCTTTGTTGAGTTCGCTAGTTTTTTCACGCATTTTTACCTTTTTGGAGGATCTCCAACTTGCTCTCTCTAGTCGGTCCGACCTTTGGATCTTGTGTCTTCATCTAGTGTGCCTTTTTCGACCTAACTTATAGTTCTATCAACGTCACAAAGTGCCACCACCGCCATTTGGTCCTACTACTTTTGGTCCTCTGATTGCTTATTTGCTGTACAGAGATCCATCTAACACTGGACCTTCATGTTTCCATTGCCCTTTAGAAAGGTGTCTATTCTTGCATCCTACATCCAATTTCTAATTTTGTGTCATATCATGCTTTATCCTCTCTTACTTTACATTTATTTGTTCATTATTCTTTGTTTCGGTTCCTAATTCTATGTTTGAAGTTCTATCCCATCTTGGGCGGCGCACTATCATGGACGGAGAGACATTTCTCCGATTTGCTGGTATTTGAAAACTTGTGCCCACTCCTCTGAGTTAGTTTGTTGTTGGCTGCCGTTGGATTTTCATTATCAGACTTGATCTTTGTGGCTCTATTGATCGTCTCAAAGTTTATCTTGTGGCGGAAGGATATCAAAAGGTGTTTGGCTTTGATTATTCTAAAACTGTCTCAACTATGCCTAGATTGCTACAGTTCATCTGCTTTTCTCTTTTGCAACTCTTTTGCATCATCATCATCATCATCTATTGTTATTATTATTATTATTAATATTATCCGCTTGATGTTAAGAATGCTTTCATTCATGGTGTCCACATAAGGGCAGTTCAATGGTAATATCTCTACTAATTGAAGTAAAGGTCCATTGGTTCAAACCTGCTCGGTGTTGCCTGACTACTAAATGGGTGGGGTAGGTTAAGCTCCAGCTTAAGGGGAATTAGTTCCACCAAAGGTGAGGGCACACTATTTAAAAAAAAATGCATTCTTTTATGGTGATCATGGGGATGCTTAGAGAGAGCAACTTCTAAAGTTTGTTGCTCAAGGGGAGTTCTGGTTCTTGGTCTCTTGATGACATTGTGATTGTTGGAAATGATGATAGTGAAATACAAGAGTTGAAAATATGTGATTTGGAATTCAGATCTACCCTATGCAACTGTGGGGGAATATGTGCAAAGAAAATTGAGAAGCAATCACAAGAACACAAAAGATTTACATGGTTACAATTTGCTTGCACCCATGGGTACGATATAATTGGTTTCTGTTCAAAAGCTCCACTAGTAGAGTGAAGATTACTTGATAATATGAAAGCACCTTGAAGAATCCCTTAAAGAAGCTCTTTTCGTCTTACTATACGTTTATCTCTCTCAGAAACCCTCGAAAACCTTTTTGAATGTTAATAGACGATTACATTGCATTTCTTTATGTAGGAAATCAGAACCCAACCTAAATTGGACTCTCAAAGAGCCTTGTGAAAAAAATAGAAATTGTGTTGCTTTCTGGGAGGTGCTAGTCGGCAAGCATGTTCCCCCACTGCACAACGCTCTGTAATTGCCAGTAAGCTTTCCAGCAAATCCATTATCTTCACAGCGAGCATCTAGATTTTCAAACACCCTCCTTGGATTTCCAAACAAAGCCAGGGAGGTATTGTATAACCATCCTGCAAGCTCGTAGCCTGTTCCAAAATCTTCTAGAAATATGCATTTGCCATTTTATAAGAGCTTAAGTGTAATGGATATGAGCCGCAACTCTAGCAACTTGTTTCTTCAAAGAAAAGTTCATACTAAAGACTTAGGTCCTCTGAAGTATTTCTTAGGAATTGAAGTTGTTTGATCTCACTTCAGTATTGCACTAACTCAACGAAAATTTGTTGACAGAAACATGATTATTGGCAGCAAAACTTATTGATTCACCAATGGACGCGATACTAAACTTCTACCTAATGATGGATACCTGTCGGGATATAGAAGATTTGTTGGCAAGCTAAACTATTTGACAATCATTTGCCCCGAATTTCTTGTGGTACAGGCTTGGTGTGTTAGTTCTTGGATTCTTTGCGGTGAGTCATTGGGATGTTGTAATCCCCATTTTGAGGTATCTCAATGGTGGTCTTAATTGTAGTTTATTTTAGAAGGATTACGAGCATATTTTGATTCAAAGACTAAGGATATACAAATACAAACTGGACTAGATCACCACATAATAGGAGGTCCACTACTGGATATTGTGTCTTCAAAGGAGAGTATCTAATATCTTGGAAGAGAAAGAAGTTGACAGTGGTAAATTGATCTAGTGGAAAATTTGATTGTCGAGTTATGATACATACATACATCATGTGAATTGGTGTAGCTAAAACATATCCTAGAAGAACTTGGTGTGACACATGAACTTCCGATGGAATTGATTTGTGTTAATTAGGCAGCAGTCCCCATTACATCAAATTTTATGAAAGGACAAAACATATAGCGATAGGCTGTCACTTTGTTTGAGAGATGCTCTTCCAAAATGTGATATAGACAGTTTATGTGACGTTTGAAGATCAACTTGCAGTTTTCCACCCATATATATAAAGCGTGAAGAACTGATTTTCGTCCAGTGATGAATAGTGCCTTTGTTTTTTCAAATGTCCATCATGCCCTTTTTTGTCTATTTTATTGTTTCCTTTAGTTTTGGGGGCTCTTGTGTAAATAAATCTTGGTTGTCAGTCTTGGCTTTAGGTTGTGCTTTTGTCCTCTTAAATGTCCATTATGCCCCTTTTTTGTCTATTCTATTATTTCCTCTACTTTTGAGGGCCCTTATGTATATAAATTTTGGTTGTAAGCCTTTATTTTCGGCTGATCTCATTCTGGTTGTAAGTCACATTGATTTGGCATAAATATGTATATATATATCTATATATATCATTCTTTGTTTTATTCGAAATAATAATTTAATAAGTTATATGTATTTAGCACTCATTAAATTAGAGAAATAAAGGACTTTTTTAGGTAAAATTTTATTTATGGTTCATGACTAGCATAAAAAAAAAAAAGTTCAAATTCAACTATGGGAATTTATGACAATATTCTTTTTTTTTTCCTTAATTGCTTTATTTATGTATCTTCTAAATTAATAAAATTTAGATGAAATTTAATTAAATGATAAGAGATATTAATTTAGATTAATATAGATGATTCTTTTATTAAAAATGTAACTAAAATTTGTCTACAGACTAACTCAAATAGTTTGAATTTGATTTTTTTTTAATAATGTTGTAATGATAATTTAATATTAGATTGTCTCTAATTTTAAAATTTATTGAATTGAAAGTGTAATAATTTAAATATAAATTTTTTATTATAAAATATAATTTTTCAAATTTATTTAGGTTGCATTTGTATTTATGAAATTTTAAATAATGAACTTAAAAACCTTTTATGTATGTTAATATAAATTAATATCTCTTATAATTTAAAAATTCATAAATTAAATATAACAATAAGTGAAAAAAAGAAAAAAGAAAAAGAATATATTCATAAATGAATATTGTAATAAATGAGGTGAACAAATTCAAACATTAGCATTTGGGTTGCATGAGAGTTCTTAAGATTCAAAACTCTCTTTTTAACAGAAAAGATTTACTTCTCGTACCTTAATTTTGAAACCGCCTTCAGTGCCCTTATCTATCCTAATTGATCCCATCAAATGCATGCCCTATAATATATAGGTTTTTTTTTAATATATATATATATATATATATATGGATAAGTATGGATAAAAGGAATATCTCAATCCAAAAGACTCAATTATACAGGGTGTCCATTGGAAATTAATACATGTGAATGCATGTAAAATAATATTAAATATATATCTTGCAGTATCGTCATAATTTTATAAATGGTTTGGATGTGAATGTAATTAAGAGCAATAGTCAATGAAGAGTCATTTCATATCCTAACAAAAGTATTTGTATATCTAAACGTCACAAGCCCAAGCCTCCACACATAATCAATCATAAAATTATCTACAGGAGGTGTTCTTTTTCTATTTCCATGTTGTTCTACATTTGCTAGTCTTAGTTTTTCAACAATTGTCGTCAACATTTATTCAACTTTTCTTAATATTTTCGTATGTTCTAATTTTTTTATTTCAGTTAATGATTCTTTTATGCATGATTTTAAATGTACTTTACTGCAAACTAACTATATTGACACATGTTTGAATAAATATTCTATCATCTGTTTCCAAGGTTGGGCACCTACTCGCACGCGGCCTTCTCACTAGTATTTACTAAAACTTTAAGGGGCACCCGCAGTGCTATTAAAATCTCGTAAAATCATTAGGGTGAGAAAACTTGTCAAATCACATTAAAAATTGTTTAGGGGGTAAAATTGTAAAATTGTGATTTTAGGGGGGTGAACGTAATTTCGAATTGTAAAAAGAAAGGCAAAATTGTGAGCTATCAGTCACTGTTTTTTTTTTAAATGTCATTATCTTATTTTGTCATTTTGATGGAGCTTGATTGACATTGATGTAGGAATGTTATTATGACTTTTAAGATATGGAATACATTTGTTTTATTGACTTTGATTAACATTTTTTTTGTATGGAAATGGCAATATTAGTGAGCAACGTACAAAGTAAAATGCCCGGTCATATTATTTACAAGTATTGTGGTGGGTAAAAAAATAAAATTTTAGGATTCAATTTTACATACCTTCCACCGATTTTAGGTAGAATTTCGATATTATTTTAACAAGTTTGGAATATATGATTTTTTTTTTGATAAATTTGGAATTTATGATATTATATGCTTCAGTTCTTGAGAGGGAGTATTAGCAATAGAATAGGAGAACTTATGGTAGTATGTAAATATTTAGGATCTTGATTACCTTCTTCCTTTTGTGTTTTATATACTTTCCTGTTTAGTACAGGCCCTAATATTGTAAATAAAAGACAGACATCACCCATTAGGTGTGTCCAGTTCCCTCAAGTATTTTGATTTGATATTGAAGATATGGACTAAAAATGTGCTTGAATTTCTTCAAGAATCGAGTACAAAAATGACATCTTTGTATATGTGTCATTTATATGTCTTGTTAATGTGAATGGAAATGCATTCACATTATTTCAATTAAAAAAAAAAAATGACGTTAATGTATCTCGACGATTGAATTTTAATTGCTGCAAATCCAATTTAACTGCCAGTAATGATCTTTTAAATTAACAGATTTGTTCAGTTGCTACAAAAATTTTAATTCTGGTGATGCATTGCTATTAATGGAAATGAAGCTTGTCAGAAGATATGTTGTGTTTGAATATCTTCACCATCCATATGTCCTCTTTTTATTGGTAGATTTAACCATATGCCCTCTTTTTATTGGTAATGTATATTGTCTCTTGCACTTTCTAGTTCTGTTGCGCCTTTGAATATCTTCACCATTCACATGTTCTTTTTAATTAGAAGGTCTAGAAACACCGTGGCCATCACGAGTAAACTAACACTGTTATGTTGCATGCTCTGACCTCACTTAATTTATGATTGCAGGTGACATCGTTGCTTAACAATGCCAAGGCAGGTGTTCCTTTAAATGTCCCTGGAACATCTTCTAGCCCAAATGCTGCTTCAAGCAATTCATTGCCATCCATGTTTCCTGCTGGTAGTGCACCTCCACTTTCGCCAAGAAGTTCATCTGGTTCTCCTAGGATTGTGAAACAGAGAGTTGGCCCATCTACTTTGGGTTCTCCTCTAAAATTAGTCAGCGAGCCTGTGAAAGAATTGATACCGCAGGTTAAATAAGTCTTTGACCTTTTCTCTTCGTGTCTGCTTGAAAATTTTCTTCTAATTTGTTCCCTTTGGAACCCCTGCCCCCCTTTTTATGCTACCTTCTAAACATCATGGTATTTTGGATTATTATTGTGATTTGAATCTTACTACTCTTGCAGTTCTACTTTCAAAATGGTCGTCCACCTCCAATTGAATTAAAAGAAAGATGTCTGTTCAGAATCAATCAGTTTTTCTATGGGCACTCAGATGGATTGCAAATCAACGGTGAGATATATTATACTTACCTATGTGATAGTCCTGGAACTGATTTTCATTTGTGTTTTATCTTTTTGGAATGGCATTGATATATACATACTATTTTCACTTTGTGATGTCAGAATTTAAACCAGTTACAAAGGAAATCTGCAAGCTCCCCTCATTCTTCTCTACTGCTTTATTTAGGAAGATTAATGTTGATGGTACTGGGGTTGTAACCAGGTATGCGTTTCATATCTAAGATACGAGTCTAAATGTAGATTTTAATTTTTGTTTTTTTTAATATCAATCTCTTGGATGTTGTAACCATAAAAAAAGCACGTAGGTGGCAGAATATGAGTACTTTAGAGGCAGCAATTTTTAAAAAAGTAGACAGTTTTTAAAAAAGTTGACAGATATGTTTGGGATACTAAAAAATAAATACACACAATTATATACTGAAAGTTGGCACACACTATATAAGTGAGTTTTGTTAAATAATTATTTTTTATTAAAAAATAAAATTATAAAAAATAACAAATTGGCTCAAATAGTAATTAATAAGTAGTTAATGGTATTTAAGTAGATAATAATTAATTAAGAAATTTTTAAAAGAAACAAAAAAGTTACAAAAGTGATGGGTAGTTAAAATGCATTTCCGGAAGACAAAATATAAATAGGTAAAATTACTTAATTACGTAGTATTTATAAAAATTCACTTTTCAATATCATTGAAGTTATAGAAAGTTATTGGGATTTGGGAGTTTAGAGGTATTATAGGAAGAAAAAAAAATGGCTTCACTAAAATAAAGTTTCATGAATTTAAAGCCTTACCTTTACCCGTAGTGTTTGCTTAATATAATAGTATAGATATATGTTGTATATAATATGTGTGGAAATGCATATTTTTAATTTATATATGGTAGTTTATGCAATTAATAACAAATACTGAAAATAGCCTGTGATAATGATAGCAAGTTATTCTTTATTCTGCATGTGTATGAAAGAAGTTATATAAAAACAAGAATAATAAGAATCCGTGGACCATCTGTTCATTAAATGTTCAGAGGCAGTGGAGCTATGGAATCTTGTGTCGTCTAGGGTTGGTGTTGCTTGAGTTTGCCAGTGAAGTTAAAACCTTTTATAGCAGGTTGGTGGGGTATCAAAACACCAAACATGATAAGTGTGTGTAATCTAATCTCGTTTTGTATTCTTTGGTTGGTTTGGGGGAAAAGAATAGAAGAAATTTCATGGATATAGAATTTCTTTGTACAGGTTGAGTTATTTTTTGACCTTGCTTTAATAGTTGGTTAGGAGGAGGTAAATAACCAAAAGCTTTATTCTTTCTTAAATTTTGTAGATAGCTTGGAGTTATAATTGGCCTTTGGGCCCTCTTTTGCGTATTCTTGATTTTTTTTCTTATAAAATTTTGATTACTTATAAAAAGTAACAATATTAAAGGGTAGAAAAGAAATAGGAATCAAATATCATAATGCTCATTTTAGAAGGTATTAAGCATTCATAAATGAATTGGAAGTTGAATGGGTTTGGTGTTTCAAAAAATAAATTGAAAAAGTTTGAAGGAGATATCGCTATATGTGCAATTAAAGTACAAAATTAGAAAAAGATAGAAACTTGTGAAATTTAAATAATAAATAAAGAGAGAATTTGGTTACAATTTCTACATAACTCAAATTGATCAGTTGGGGGTCGCATCATTAGTTGTCCCTGTCCTTGTCTTTATATGTTTGTTATCGTTTTTCTTTGCCTTTCAAGTAGGGCCTATTGACTCCCTCCATATTTTGTATTTTCCTGTCTCTCTTTCCAGCGTAGTTGGGAGAAGGGCTTTATTCAGTTTTGTTGATCATATCATTATTATTATTTTTTCCTTCTTCAATTGATATGTACTTGTAAAAGAAATATAAGATCTTTTACAGGGATTGAATTTCCATTGTTTAGGGTGAAAAGTTTTTCCTCGTCTATCTTGTATAGGTGAATTTGAGTGGGAAAGGAGCTGGAGCTCCATGGGTTCTTGTCATTGAGAACATTAAATTAAATTTGTGGACTTTTTATGAATGATTGACATCCCCTTGATGGCTTATTAATAAATAAATAAACCATGAGTAGAAAATTATCAGTCGATATCAAGCCTTTTTTTAAGAGATTTGAGGCCTCACTAATAAGAAGCAAGCAAGCACGTGCCCGGGTGAGAAGGGCGGGATATTGACTTGACCAGCTATATCAGCCCTCACAAGTGAAATTCTGGCAATTTGTAACTAAATATATATTTCTTGCCCATCTTTGATATTTTTAAGCTGTCAATTCTAACAAAGTTTCTTTTTTTTTTTTTTTTTCTGGGTAGGGGGTATTCTTTGAGAGATTTATGTACTCGCTTACTAACTTTAGAATTTAGTATAGAAACTAAAATTCATTTTTTCATTCTCAAAAAAAAAAAAAAAAAAATCTCTTTTAGAAATATATATCCAACGCCCCAAATCTTTTTTATTCTCTTGTACAAATGTTGCTTTCTTATTTCCACCCATATTAAGTTATTTATCCTAAAAGATCCTGACACAATGGTTCAAATCTAGTTTAAGACTGTGTGTGACAATGCCTAAATGCTTCCATACTTGACCACACTGTGGCCTGCCTGGCCTTCTATACTTGTGTTCTGCTGGTGTCAAAAATAATTTCGTGAAATTTGAGGATATTTATGCCAGAGATTTTAAGAATCTAGGATCAAAAATATTTTTCTGTTAACTATTATATTCCTGTAACTTACCAAGGTTTACGTCGAATTATTTACAAGTTCAAGGACTAACTTAAAAGAGGCTAAATTCGAGTACCTAAATAGAATTCGGCTCAAAGTTTGAGGCTTAGCATGATGTTTTATCCTAGTGAAAAATAATCAATGATCAAGCCGTGTGCTTCTCAATTAGGATTTTAAGTGTCAGCTACTAAATATATTGTTGCGGCGCTACATAATATACAGTTCATTTGCTACTCAATTCCTCTTTTAGGCTTGACTATTATGTTGCTCAGTTTTCTAATTTTTGAGTGCTCATGCATGATTTTACTGCCAGTATCTGGTTAATTTTACTCTTATTTTTTTTATTAACATTCGTGCAGAGATGCTTTCGTTGATTATTGGGTCAATGGAAACATGTTGACAAAGGATATAGCAACGCAAATATTTACAATTTTAAGGCAGCAAGATTTCAAATACCTCACTCAGGTGGACTTTTTTTTTTTTTCCTCGTACAAAGAACTATGATGCACTACGGGACCTTTTATTCTATGCTTTTTTGTCTATAAAATCTTGCCAGAAGTTATTAATTTCATTGGAGATAGATCTCTTGTATACAAAGTTTTAGGTCTGGATTATTAACTTTTTCTTCCTCTGACTGACTATAGGAGGATTTTAAACCTGTGCTTAGAGAACTTTTGGCTACTCATCCAGGGTTGGAGTTCTTACAGAGCACACCAGAATTTCAAGAGAGATATGGTATGTTGCCATTCATTTTGAAATTTTCATCTTTTGGCTTTTGGTGCAATTTTGCTTTCTCTGCTAGAAGTCAGTGTTGGTTGTAGTGTTTGCTTCTTCATTCCTATGCATGAATGCTCTATGCATCTTTGAATTTTGTTTGTGTTCTAAGAAACATTAAGGTGTACGCATTGATGGCTGTATTTTGTAAAATGAAAAATTCAATATCGCACGATCAGTAGCCAAATGATTTATAAAATCCAAGTCTGTCAAATTTTAACATCCTCGCTGTTTTTTTAAGAGGGTAAATTTTCCCAGTTAACCTTTCTTTTGATGAGTTGGCCAAATTTTGACAGTTACTTTCTGCATGTTCTGAATGAAGGGAGCAATATACATCTGGGATGGTGAATACCACCAAGAAAACTATACCTATGATTGCTCTTGCCACTTCCTTTCTGAAATATCTAGCCAATTTTGTATAAAATGATTTGTGGCATAAGTTTCTCGTGCCAATTCAGGATTGAACAGTCAATGAGATACAACATAAAAAATGTGTTATTAGGATAGAGAAGCGGCATTTTATGTAGAGTATTTATATGAACAAATTTAAGTCTCCTGTCCAGGTAGAGCTGGCAAATGGACGGGTTTGGATGGGTTTGGGTTGGGTCATAACAGGTTGTGATTAGACGGGTTTAAAACCCAAT
Organism: Sideroxylon spinosum; assembly: GCA_003260245.2. Taxonomy (NCBI): domain Eukaryota; kingdom Viridiplantae; phylum Streptophyta; class Magnoliopsida; order Ericales; family Sapotaceae; genus Sideroxylon; species Sideroxylon spinosum. Next base: position 12,186,877 of record QLOD02000033.1, read on the forward strand.
AATACCCATTTAATGATGGGTTGTTATTGGGCGGGTTGGTATGAGTTGGTGAGGTTTGTATCAAACCCGTGCACCCGAATTTAAAATTTAATTTTTTTGAATTTTAAGCACATTTTTTTTTTACATTTTTCAATATATTTATAATTTGATTTTACTTACTAAGAGTCAAACGTTATCAATTAATACATAATACCGTACATTTATATAATTAAAACTATATATACGTATAATATATAATTAATTAATGCTATCATCGAGAATTTGCACGCTTGCTGTAGATTTGTTGGAATAACTCTACCCCTTCGAACTCTTTTTTTTTTTTTTTAATTTTGTCATCTTATATGATTTTCTTACCAAAAGTAAAATTTTATATGAGTTGTAATTTTTAAGCATTTTAATCATATTTGTAAAAAAATTAAAAATTTACGTCAGTTTGGATAAAAGCGCGAAAAAAATAATTTTTTCATTATTTTTTTACCTGCACAGATAACTTTCAAATATATATATATATATATATAATATGATATTATAATATATAATATTTTGTTAAATCTGTTTTTTTTTGTTTCAAAAAAATAAAATTTTAAACAAAAAAAGGTCTTTTCTTTTTTGTCCTTTTTTTTTTCATGTTATAAATGTTTTGTTAGTTTTAACACTTTTTCGGTTTTTGTTGCATTACAAATAAATTAATTTATTTAAATATCGTATTAAATTAAAATTTTATTAATGTAACAGATAAATAATATATTTGAATTAATTAAATTAAATAATTAATATTATCAGTAATTACATAATTACATAATTTAATATATTTACTTAATTAAATTAATATGAAATAAATTTTATTAAATTATTTGTAATATATAATATAATTAAATTAATTAATTAATGAAGTTTAAAAACCAAATAATTTAATTTAATCAATTAAATTAAATAATTATTATTAATTTAATTTAATTTTTCTAATTAAAGTGATATGAATTATATTTATTAAATTAATTTTAATAAATAATATAATATAATTATATTGAATTAAATTATTTTTTCATAAATAATATAATTAAAATCAGTTAATATATTTTGTTTAATTTAATTAAATTAATTATTAAATCGATATAAAATATAATTTATTAAATTCAATTAATTTTATAAAAAATTAATAAAATTAAATATTTATTAAAATAAAAACTAACTATTATAAAAAAAATAAACTAAAAAACAATAGTGCTACCAAATGAGCCCTAATTAAATGTTGGTTTTATGAGATTTTTTTATTTGAATTATTTTATGAATGATAAATTCATAATTTTATTTTAGAAAATTGTTAAGATGATTAAATAAAATACTAATTATTTATTAATTTAAAATAAATAATATCGCTATTATATATATGTGCGTGCGCGCATGCGCATTTTGCATTGAAATGCCTGGTGATGCCTCAAACTTGCAGCGAGATATCAACGGCAATTGCCTCCGGTTTTCGGTTTCGGCTTCTTGTACAAAATGAGAATGACTGAGAGATTGGGTATTTATTGGGTTGTCTCATTAACCCATTTAAACCCGTTAATTAAGTTGGTGTTATTTTATCTATCCAATTATGTCTGTTAATCATTTTAATTGGATTTAAACCCATTTAATTCGGGTTTAATTGGTCGGGTTCATGGGTTTGGGTTGTAATTGCCGCCTCTACCCGTCCGTAACCAGATGCAAAGCAAAATGAACGAAAATTTTGAAAAATGAACTCTTCTTTAAATTTCCTCTATATGGAGCTCCAGGAACAAAATTCTTTTGGAACCTATGTTTAAAATCGTCTTTAATTGCTCTTTACTTATATATATATATATATCTTCTTTAATTGCTCTAAATTTTAGAATCCCTTCCAATCTTTTAGGCTTGTACACCAAAAGAAAGGCCGTGCTCCAAACTTTGCTGGAGTAAGATTAATAGTCACTTGATTCACCCATACTGGAAAGAAGAAATGATTAATGGTTGATTCACAACCCCAACCAAACCAAAAAAAAAAAAAATAATAATAATGGAAGATATTTGCTTGAGTTATTCATCCACTCGACTGTCCCTTCTGAGTGATTATCCATTGAATTTGGTTTTCAGTCAGTCTAGGGAATGAACCAGGACCACCATTTGTATAATCCTTTTGCTTTTTATGATGGATTTAGCTTGTGATTTGTACTATCTGTGTTGTTTCCTTTTTCAGATTTTGTAGAATTTTCATTTCAATATTTTGCTTACCTGAGCTGAAAATATATCATCATAGGCTCAATTGCTTTCAAGTTGAGAGGAATTTTCATATTTCCTTGTGCCATTAAAGATTCCATATTATTCTGATGCATTTTTAACATTTAATTTATTTCAATGGGCCAGCTGAAACCGTAATATACAGGATATTTTACTACGTGAATAGATCGGGCAATGGCCGTCTTACCCTTAGGGAGCTGAAACGTGGAAACTTAATTGCTGCATTGCAACATGCTGACGAAGAGGAAGATATTAACAAAGTTTTAAGGTAGATAAGACTGATTGCATCTTAATCATGAATGCAATGCAATCTTGGATTTATGAGTTTTATTTATTTAATAATTTGGGGTCTACTTTATTTTATTATGTACTGGCTAAGAGACATGAACACTCAGGAAGTTGGTGTTTGGGTCAGACACATCAAACACCAACACTCGTGTGACCTCCTTTGACATGTGTCGGAAACTTGTCCAAACCCGTCCCATTATTTTTAAATGTTTTTCGAATTGAATATTCTTTGGTCTCTTCAAGGACACATGTACATCACTTACATATGTAAGAATCGCATTGCAAATTTGAAGAAAAAAAAAATTTGAAATCAAATAATTAAATAAAAACAAATTGGATTTATATTTGATAAATCCTTTGTTATTAATTTTTTTTTTGAAAAAATAGAATTTCTGGAACTCAAAACTTTGCTTTTGTTTGGTGTAAGGCTTTCGAAGGCAGATATTAAAAAAAAAAAAAATTAAGCGCTTTAAGGACACACGAGTCCATCACTTACATATGTAAGAATCACATTGCAAGTTTGAAGGGAAAAAACTTGAAATCAAATAAACCAAACCAAGCCAAACTAAGCCTTTTCCCACTTGGTGGGGAAAAAACTTGAAATCAAATAATAAAATAAAAACAATTTGGATTTATATTGATTAATCCTTCATTATTATTTAAAAAAATAGAATTTCTGGAACTCAAAATTTGGCTCTTATTTATGTATATGGCTTTCGAAGACAGATATTCGGAAGTTTTTTCTTGTTTCTTTGCTAGTATTTATGATAAGAAACTGATTTATTACATTTGCAATATAAATAACAATATAAATGTTCGTAATATCAAAAACTAAAAATAAAATAGTTTCCATTTTAAAATATATAATTGTTGTTGATGTGTCCCTGTCAAGTAAAGTAATGTGCCGATTTTTTTTTTTCCTGAAAATTTCTGTAAAGTTGTATCTATGTCCGGTGTCCACATTCATATGGGCTGGGGTGTTTTGTTTTCAGCTGGAGTCTGGAGCTTCTAATTGATCCTGTCTGAAATTCATCTAGAGTGTACATTTGACATGGTCTGTTTGAGACTCTTGGTGTTGGTGTCACTTCATATGATGCACTGGCCCAGAAATTTAAAAACAATTTTCATACTAGTTAATTACATAACTCTACTTCTATATTCCCCACAAGTCTTAAATGTCCATCTGGCCCTATTTTCCCTCCTTCCCTCCCTCTTCTAAATTTTATTTTATTGGAAAGAAAATTATATTTATTTTCAGATGTTAAAACAATGTAATTTGTATCTTATTACATGAATGATTCATATTAAGTTCTAAGAACTGTTCTTGCTTCTTCCTTTTTTTTTTTTGCCCTTTTCTGTTTCATGCTTTTCTCCAGGTACTTCTCTTATGAACACTTCTACGTGATATATTGCAAGTTTTGGGAGCTGGATACAGATCATGATTTCTTGATTGATAAAGAGAACCTCATTAGATATGGTAATCATGCACTTACCTACAGGATCGTTGATAGAATATTTTCCCAGGTTTGTGCAATTTAGATAATGCTTCCTTTCTTGGATAGGGCAGCCCTTTTTGTGCAGGGAGAAATTCTCTGTTGATCCATGCTTCATCTAATTCTTCTTGTCATTTTAATTCTTCAATATTGGCTCAGGTGCCGAGAAAGTTTACTAGTAAGGTTGAGGGCAAGATGGGATATGAAGATTTTGTTTACTTCATACTGTCAGAAGAGGATAAGTCATCTGAGCCTAGTCTTGAGTACTGGTATATCTACCATTATTTGTCAACACAAGGATGATGTAGTAATCTTCTATCATTGTTACTCTGGTAGTCTGATAAATAATAATCTTCTTGCATTGTTATGCTGTTAGTTTGATGAATAATAAGATTCATATTACTAAGTGTATTATCTCTGGGATATCTTGGAAGGAAACATGAGTAATGTGACGAAATTTAATTAACTAGCCCATTGCTATCCTTTAGCTCTCTGTCTATCACTTAGCTGATCGGACTGTATTCCAGTTACAAATGCTGTATAATTATATGGTTCTCATGTTCTACAGCCTGAAGTGAATTTAAATGGCATCTGTTAATAGGTACAAACATGAGCTCTGACATGATAGCTAGAGATTAGAGTTGTGACATTTAGAGTACGACTAATATTGACAAAAAATGGTTTTGTTTGATTATTCGGTTTTCTAAGTTTTTTCTTCAAAATTGTCAATGTATTTCATGTTATCTAAGGGATGGAGACTTTGTGTCCCCCCAGTGTTCTTAGGGTCTCTAGTTCTTCTATAATACTAAAATATAACTGGACACATATGGGTGAATGTCCTAAACATGTTTGCAGGTGTCCAATGAGTGTTTGTGTTCGATTATGACATGGCACCTTCTTAGAGGGGTTCATATTTCTTAGATTTCCGTTTCCTAGGAAACCCACACAAAATAGTAAAGGAAATTCTAATTTTCTAACATATTACACATTGAAAATCATTAAACAGTAATAGTATGAAACCTTTTAAAAATTAAAAAAAAAAAAAAAAGAAAAAGAAAAAATTTGAGAACAAAGAAACATCTTGATGGAGAGATAGAAGAGTTTTCCAAAATTTAGAGCTTCCTTTGGAGGTGTAGGGCTCCACCTCTTTGTGTGGTGCTTGGTGTAAGATAAAATTTTGACAATTAATAACCAAACCATACCAAGCCTTTTCCCACTAGGTGGGGTCGGCTATATGGATTTGACGACGCCAATCAAATCTGTTGTGGGCCATGTCCTCC
>QLOD02000033.1:12200647-12220375 GCA_003260245.2 Sideroxylon spinosum
CCCTCACTATCTATCTATTTACAACTCGTTTTCGATTGTGGGCGCAGATCGTTTTTGGGTTTACATTGACACCACATTCGTTGAAGATGAAGGTTGTGGGATTGGTCAGTGGAGGCAAGGACAGCTGCTATGCCATGATGAAATGCATCGAATACGGACACGAGGTATTATGCTGTTTCACTTGATATACACATACTATATACATGTGTGTGTGTGTGTGTGCATTTCTGTACTTTGCTATCTCTCGGTATGTATGCATAACAAGCCTTTTTTTTTTTTTTTTTTTGGTGCTATTTGAACTTCAGATTGTTGCCTTGGCAAATTTGTTGCCGGCTGATGATTCGGTGGACGAGCTTGATAGCTACATGTACCAGACAGTGAGCTTCATTTTCTAATTCTATTGATTTACTTTCACTAATGCTCTGTTTGTGAGTTTAGGAGAGAAATGAAAAGAAAAGAAAAAGTTAAGTAGGAGAGAAGAGATTTCCATTTGTTTGAGAGTTTGGGGGAGAAAAAATAATTACTTTCTTTCCTTTCATTTATGAGTTAAGAAGAAATAGAAAGAAAAAGAAAATGTTTATTGTTATTTTACTACTATATCCTTGTATTATCAATAAATAAACCAGAGTCTTGAAACGTGATTGAACAAAAAAATAAAATGAAAATAGAGCAAGACGTTATTGGGGAAAAAACAAAAAAAAAAAACTTAGCTAGATTATGAAAACTAAAAAGGGATGAAATGATGAAGTTCGAGAAGAGCAGTAAAAATCTATTAAAATAATGAAGTTAAAAGGGTTTAATTTACACTAGAACATATTTGTAATTTTTTTCTCATTTTTATTTTATGGGTAGAGGTGTCATTTTAAAAGTTTCATTAAACATTTTTTCTCTTCTCTCCATTTCTTCCCACTTTTGGGAGGATGAAAATTTTAAAAACTAACCACTAACTTTTCTTCCATTATCTTTTCTTTTCTTTTCCAAAAAAAAAAACTCACAAACAAGAGTTAAGTATTAAAATCTTTTCTCTTCTCTTCCTTTCTTCCCATTTCTCTCCATCCAAACAAGCTGTAAGTCACATTTATGTAAGGCTTATTTAGGTATATACTTGAGCGAATACATCAACTCACTACGAAGAAGTATGAATTTCTTGTAGCCTTGATTGATTGTATACATAACATGATGGTTTTTTGATAGATAAATTAATTTTATATGTAAAGCATCAAGAGGATGCCTCCCAATTACAAAATAACACCTTAATTTAAAGCACAATCTAAACCTCCCAATGCTCTAGAAAATGGAAAAAATTGTATACGTCCCCGTATAACCAACTAAACAAAAAATATAAGAATGTATAACATGCCAAACTTTTTTTCCCCTCCATTTTGGCACCCGTGCATCCCACCAACTCTCTAAAATGTGCCTAGCTTCTTTAGTGAAAATCCTATGCATCCCAATTTTGAAAATGTTAATTGGGGCATGCCATTTAACTTCAGATAGAATTTATTTAGTCAACATGAATTTGCAATTTTCCCCTGCTCGGGTTATACTTTACTTTTTAAGGGATCTGTTTGAAGTCTATTTTATGGTAGTTGATTTCAATTTTTGGCAAGTATAGCCTGAAAATCAAAGAAACTGCATCTGTGATGAATTTCTCCTTTCTCTCCTGTTCCCCCCCTGGCCGGGGGGGGGGGGATATTGTCCTAGTTTGAATTTGTTATTATCGCTGGAAACACATAAGAGTCATCTCCTTTCTTTATTCTTTGTTAATGTTTCAGAATTGGATTATTAATTTTAGTGTTACTTAGCTTAACTTTTGCTTAAGTTGTAAACATGACCATCAAAGTCGAGTAAGATCCGTATTTTTTCTTTTGAATTGTAAGTTTCCTTGAAATATTACAAACTTAGATTGGTATCTAACCTTAGACCAGCATAAAGAATTTCGATTATTGTGTGGCCAAAAATCAAAAATTTAGGATTGAAAAATGTTGCAATCTTTCATTTTTCTTCATTTTTAAATGAAGAAACTTTCACTACTTAGCATAGTAGTGAATGTAAAATCTCATTGACTGATGTCAGATGAAATAGCTGTGTTAATGACTAAATAGTTTTTATGCGACATTTGGTGCAGCGAAAACAGTTTCTATTGAGCTCAAGGACATTTAATTGTCTGATTTTCAATTGATTTATTCATTTTTTACTTATGACCCTTTGTGCTCTCCAGGTTGGGCACCAGATTGTTGTCAGCTATGCAAAATGCATGGGAGTGCCATTATTCCGAAGGCGAATACAAGGATCTACAAGGCAAGCCCTTTGAGGGGGAACATATGGTTAAAGAAACATCTTTTTTTTTTTTTTTTAAGAAAACTACAATATTTTTTCTGCATTGTGGGGCCAAGGAAGTTATCATACTTCCATATCATTGATGGTAATTTTCAATTGTAAATCGGTCCCTGTATGTTATCTTTTTTACATCTTACATATTATTGATAGTTTGTGATCGTATGTTGGATTTCTTGATTTTGAAACTTGGTAACTTACTTTTCCCAAAACAAAGAAAGCGCCCCCCCCCCCCAAAAAAAAAAAAAAAAAAAAGGGGAAAAAAAAACTCAATGTAATTTATGTTGTGAAAATTGGTTGTTGCTTGGGCAACTTGGCCACTGAAAAGAGGAACTGTTGTTTAAGACGTAATTTGTTCGATAATTATTGTGTATAATAATATGGTCGAAATAGAAGTCTATTACGTGGTAAACTGAGATAATTTTCCATTTTAATTACCAGCCACAAACAAAATCCAGATAAAAATACCTCTTTTCCCACTGAAATATCACTAATGGCACAACTAAAAACTCATTAACAACTGAAATAGAAACCTTTTGAAGGTACCATCTTGTCCTAAACAGCTTACATATAATTTTTTCAAAAAAAAAAAAAAGGGCCATTATTTTTTGTGGAATCAGAAGAAAAAACTAAAGCCACATTAATTGAACTCAAAATTCAGTTTTCTTCAGACGTGTTATAAATTAAAAACCAAGGTACTGAGATTAGGGATTTGTTTGCCCGGATGTTGTACGGGTGAGGGAACACCAAATACGCTGTAGATTGAATTGTGAAAAGGGGTGTGCTGGGCAATGAGTCAATGATTAGCTTTAAGCTGATCCCGTTGGTTGGTTGGAGTTGTAGAAGTATGCTCTGTGTTTCTGAAATTTACATTTCATTGCCACTGCCAATGTGTGAATTTAAATCTTTCCACCCAGAACTTCTAAAATTGAACTTGAGTGGGATTCAAGTTGTAATACGTCATCACTTGTGGATATTATGGAAGTTTCCTGATATTATAATTCATCATATTTGAAGCATAATATGGCTTGAAAATTGTCACCGTGGATTTCATAGGCATCGTAACCTGAGCTACAGTGTGACTCCTGGGGACGAAGTTGAGGACTTGTTCATCTTGTTAGATGAAGTGAAACGAAAAATACCCTCCATCACAGCAGTATCTTCTGGTGCTATTGCATCTGACTACCAAAGATTACGGGTGGAAAGTGTATGTTCGAGGCTAGGACTTGTTTCTCTAGCATATTTATGGAAGCAAGATCAGTCAATGCTCCTTCAGGAAATGGTATGTTTTATTTATCAGCAAAAATGACAATTTTCTCAACTCTTAGGTAAGCTATTCTAACTGATGTTTGCCTATTCTCTCCCATCAGATAAGAAATGGAATTAAAGCCATCATTTTAAAGGTATGATATATGTTTGAATCCTTTATTTGATTTCAATTGTTCTTGCAGTTTCTTTCTTGACTCTGTTTTCTGTTGAGATATGGAGAACGTAGGAATTCAGGACACCCAAAACAAGGGTACTATTGCTCTATTTACGATTATAATAATGTATAAAATAGGAAAGGAGCATAGAGAAACGCTAAATACAGAAACAATGACAGCATTACCTTGTTTCTAATCTGTAGTTGCTTCAACACTCCTTAAACTAGAGCATATATATTATATGTTCCAAATTTGTTACAAATGTATTAAACCCTTGTACTCCTAGTGCTTTAATAAAAAGATATGCAAGTTGGTCTTAAGATTTATCATGAACAGTCTTTATTACATTTTGGAGAAGTTTCTCTTCATCAAGTGGCAATCTACCTTGACGTGTTTTTCCTTTTCATGAAATACAAGATTGAAAGCAATATGTAGTGCAAATTGATTACCACGTACTGTAGTTAGATTTCTTCAGTACGCACAATGAGTTAGACTCCCCTTGAGCAACAAACCCGGGAAATTACTGTGTTTAACCTTTTTTTCGTGGTCATCATGTGAGAAATGATTCTTAACTAGTTGATGAAGAGGCCAATGAACAACAAGAACAAGGGTTTTAATAAGCCAAACAAAAGCAATCTTGGAAATTGGAGAGAACATCTCATAGTAATTTAAGTCATACATATGCATATAATCTGTTAAGTATGTAATTAATATAAATACACTAGTATTAATGTAGTGTTAATGTAGGAGTTATATCTAGTCATTAGGTGATCCAAATGAACACCAAAGTAATGTGTGCAATCACTCTCTTGTGTATATAAATTTACACACTAGAATTCATTCTGTGTGTGAAGAATTTATCTCAATCATATTGTATAACATGGTATCAGAGCGTATGTGATTGAGTGAAACAGTAGTGTGTGAAATAGTGAATCAATGAGTTAGTGAGTCACTCACTGTTTGGTTACTGTCAAACCAAGAACCGGAGTCTGGACTAGTCTGCAAATTGAAAAAGGCATTATATGGCCTAAAGCAATCCTCTCATGCTTGGTTTGGCAAATTTAGTGATGTTGTAACAGAATTTGGGTTGATACGTTGCGGTGTTGATCATTTTGTTTTCTATCGTCATTCTCTTCAAGGAAAGATATGGTTGTTGGTTTATGTGGATGACATTATCATCACATGTGATGACACACAAGGAATTCATGATCTGAAGATATTCCTTCAAACCAAATTCAACACCAAGGTTATGGGTCCCCTAAAGTATTTCTTGGGCATTGAGATTGCAAGATCACGATCCGGTATTGTTCTCTCTCAACGAAAATAGGTTATTGATCTGCTATTTGAAACTGGCATGTTAGGGGTCAAACCAGTAGATATCCCAATGGATCCTAACACAAAACTTCTGGCAGATAAAGGAGACCTATTAGAAGATCCTGGTTGATATCGCAGATTAGTTGAAGAGCTTAATTATTTGACAGTCACATGGCCAGATATCTCATTTGCTATAAGTATAGTAAGTCAATTTCTTGATGCATCTCGGTCCAGTCATTGGGATGCAATTATTCGTATCCTGAGATATTTAAAAGGTACACCAGGATGTGGTTTATTGTATCGAGATAACGGTCATATACTTGTTCTAGGATATACAGACGCAGATTGGGCTAGTTCACCAACAGACAGACAGTCCACTACTGGGTACTGTATCTTTGTTAGAGAAAACCTAGTGTCATGGAAAAGTAAAAAGCAAATAGTGGTGGCAAGATCAAGTGCAGAGTCAGAGTATAGAGCTATGATACACACTTCCTATGAATTGGTCTGGATACGCCATATGCTGACAGAATTGGAAGTTCTTGAATCCCAGCCCATGGACTTATTTTGTGATAATCAAGCTGCTGTCCACATTGTGTCTAATTCAGTGTTTCATGAGCGAACTAGACGCATTGAAATTGACTGTCATTTCGTGAGAGAAAAGATTCTACAAATTGTCATCAAAACAAGCCATGTGAAGTCTGAAGATCAATTAGCTGATTTATTCACTAAAGCTTTAGGAGGAGCAAGAGTGAGATATATCTGTAACAAGGTTGGAACATATGATATATATGCTCTAACTTGAGGGGAAGTGTTAATTTATGTAATTAATATAAATACACTAGTATTAATGTAGTGTTAATGTAGGAGTTGTATCGAGTCATTAGGTGATCCAAATGGACACCAAAGTAATGTGTACAGTCACTCTCTTGTGTATATAAATTTACACACCAGAATTCAATCTGTGTGTGAAGAATTCATCTCAATCATATTGTATAACATAATCTTTGGCCACAAGACTAGCTTTGTGGCGATCCAATTTAGGGTGGATTTTAACTGTGAACACCACGGCAACTCAACCGCATAATGGCCTATAGGGACATCTACAAGATCCCATGTGTTATTGGCCTGAAGAACAGACATTTCTTCTTCCTTTGCAGCTTGCCACCTAGCATGAGGTAAGGCCTCGGGCACATTGTTAAGAATTGACATAGAAAATAATGAACTAACAATGGAAAATTCATGGCTCTGCTTATAACTTAAGTGTCTATAAAATAGAAAATAAAAATACGATTGATAATCAGCAAAGTAAAATGATAGGAAGAGATAGCTCCAAAAAAATAATCTAACTTAAAAAATCCATTGACAATCAACAATTGTAAGGACATTGAATCTGCCCTCATTTACTGAGCCAAGGGCTTGCTGGCATGAAGATGTTCTAGACACAAATTGAGGTTTCTAGATTTTCCACTAAAGATTACCATAGTTCTTCAATGCAATCAATAGTGATCTAAAACCAAAAAAAAGGGGACAATTATAATAAAGAAATTCACTGGTCAATGGAAAAACTAGAAAATATCCAATCTAAGGGGTAGTTTAATTGTTGAAAAGAGAGACCAGGGAATGAGGGGAGAGAAGGCGAAGAAGAGTTTAGCTCTTTTTGCAGGTTTAGATAGAGAGAGAGGTAGAGAGGGGTGAAGATGATGAGTTAGAGAGATAAAAGAGAGTAGGAGGCTGAAAAAATGGGTTCCAGATAGCAAGATGTGAGGGGGAACATATTGTCAAAAATTGTGAAAGGATAAAAATTGTCCCAAAAACAATTAATAGCTCTGGCCAAAACCTTTTTGGTTTGGTAATATTGCCACCAAAAAAGAAATAAATTATATAGTTTGTGACTAAGGCCTTGTTGGATCGATTGAATAGTGTCAATGCCTACTTATTCATCACATAGTTGCTGGAGAATATTGTAATTTTCATGCCTTATTTCAGCCTATTCTTTTTAATCTAGAAACTATCATGACATGCAATGCAGGATGAGGTGTGTGGCAGATTTCACCCTGTCCTTCAAATGCACTCATGCATTTGCAAGTTGCAACTGCCACACTATAATTGATATCGGTTCTTAGTAGCTTGTGGATTATGATGCGGGGATATGCCTTTTGATTGTCATAGGTTGCAGCCATTGGTTTGGACCCTAGAAAACACTTGGGGAAAGAACTAGCACACTTGGAGTCCTACCTACACAAGTTAAAGGAGTATGTTTGGATTAACCTTGAATATATTAGTATGTTTGGATTAACCTTGAATATATTATAGTATTTAGCACTCTATTCTTCATCCTGTTACTCTTTCTGCAGATTGTATGGAATCAATGTGTGCGGCGAAGGAGGAGAATATGAAACATTAACACTTGACTGTCCCCTTTTTAAAGTAAGCCCACCTCTCTTCATGTTTATTTTCTTTAAATTGATGATTTGTTTTCCTATTCTAATGTTGCTTTTCTTCCAATTCTTCTTCTGTTATCTTTAGTGGATAATTTTTTTTTCTCCAATATTTGTTTCTTTCTTCTATTGCGATATATTGCTTTATCTAGTTGGTTTTGTGACGCCCAGAAAAAAGGCTATGGTTTTCATAAACATGCTAATATTTAGGTTACTAGTATTTAACAAGCTTGTGGTCTTTATTTTCTTCCCACTTCTTCAACCATAATAACATTCTTTTTTCTTCCTCCAGAATGCTCTACTTGTGCTAGATAAATTTGAAATTGTACTGCACTCTTCAGATTCCATTGCTCCTGTTGGGATACTTCATCCCTTGGAATTCCATTTGGAAAGTAAGCTGGGGACTGAATTTGTAAGTGATAGTCACAGAAGCAATGACTTATTTCTGGAGAACATGGATGTAGTATGTGAAGTTCTAGGCGACTGCCTACAAAGATCTGACGTGGAGTGCCATTCTGTAGATCAAAGCTTTGACTTAGCCAAAGCTGCAGAGCATAAACTCCTCATTTCAAAGACAAGAAAGGATGATGTTTTTTCTGTTTCTTGCTGGTTCCAAGATTCATGCAAAACTTCAACCGGTAAAATTTTAATGTCCTAATAGAGAGGGGATGAATTGAGTATTAACTTCATACATGGATTGCAATTTTTTCCTATATTTTCTCATTCTTTTTATTTTATTTTATTTTTTTGGCTGCTCAAGTTCTTGACACTGGTATAAATTTTTGGTATTTTGGTTTTTCCTTTGTCCATCCCCCCCCCCTTTTTGATCGGCAGGTTTGCAAGAGGATTTAAGGATTTTGCTAATGAATATTGAACTACAACTTGTTGAATATGGATTCTCATGGGAGAATGTTCTTTATATTCATTTGTACATTGCTGACATGAGTGATTTTGCTGTGGCAAATGAAACATATGTGAGATTTATTACGCAAGAGAAGTGTCGGTTTGGTGTTCCATCCCGTAGTACTGTTGAGATTCCCCTCTTGCAAGTTGGTCTAGGTAGGGCATACATTGAAGTCCTGGTGGCAAATGATCAAAGCAAAAGAGTTTTGCATGTACAAAGTGTCTCTTCTTGGGCTCCTAGTTGCATTGGACCATATAGCCAGGTAATTATTTTACTTGCTTTAAAATTCTCACTAATTAGTTTTTTTTTCTTCACAAGGAAACTCTGTTTCAGCAATTCGTTTTTGCTACCCAGCTATCAAATTATTTCTTCCCACACCATCTTGTTCCATTACTTCCATTCTGTTGGAAATCACTTTGTCAAATTCTTGTATATATGAATTGTGTTCGAAGGTTCCTTAACATCATTTTGAAACAATTCCCTTGGACACAGGTTACAAATTTGAAATAATTTTAATGGTTTCTGCATTGGTATATCTCAATTTGTTTTGGACAAATATATTTAATTACGTTGGACCTCGATGTATTTTGAAACTAAAGAAATTTTTTTCTGTGTAAGTCCGATAATACATAAGAGTATGGTCTCGACCTTAAAACCTTGGTATTAAAGTGAGGGAAATCCATCTCTTATATGGGGAGGAATAACTTTTCTAATAGGCTGATGTGGGATAATTTCTGACAATCTGGTTTAGACTTTTGGCAATGCCAGATAGGTTTATGTTATGACCATGTAAGGAGGAAGAATTTGACTAATGAGAATAATTCCTGTTGCAACCAATTGCTTACTTCAGGGCGTACTTAAAGGGCAATTGCGAGCTCCTTTATTATCATCCAATTTTCTTGTTCAATAAGTTAATCATCTATTTATGCATAGTTCTTTAGTATGAAGATATAGTTCAGACTATGAGAGGTGACTTGTTAATTCGCATGGTTTTGTTATTATGGAAAGTAGAAATCCTGGTTGAATTGGCATACTTAGTTTTTGACACTGAAAGACCAAAGGTTAATGCTCGTTCGTGAAATTTACTGACAGTGTCGCTCTTAACTATCTAGTTGCATTTGATACAGGTAGCTGACGTTCAGGAACCTTGCTATTACATGGAGAACCAGAGAAGAAACCCGTGGTGTATAAGATATAAAACAACATAGTCTGCATTCGGCATTGGGCCGACTGGGGTTTGAAATAGATATTTTAAGAAAAGGGAGAGAGTGATCTGTCAAATAGAACTTTAGAACAGAAGCAAAAATTGAACCAATCCAACACTTTATTTCACTCCCTTTGAGCTTCTTTTGAGAGTGTTTTAGTTATTTATTTATTTTTCTTATGAAGTAGGGAGATGGAGTTACAGGCTATGTTTTCTTTGAGTATATAATGATTCTAAATGTCTTCTCATTGTTGTCAGATGAAATTTTTTTTCTAACTGTATCAATGAATGTGATCCTTGTCGTGTACATAATTCGTGTTATAGGGTGTATAAAAAGAGTTTTTATTTCTTTCAGTCATAGGAAAAAAAAAAAAAAGAAAAAAAAAAGGGCAGACAGCAATAGTTTGATTCTCTAAACAAGCAGGTTTTTTTTTTAGCCTATAGTTGCTATACGAGGGGGAGCACCTCACCTGTCTGATCTTTTAAACAGGCCTTGTTACTACAGAGAAATGGTTGTATACAGGAATTGCTGTATGGCTTAGCTCCTTAGTTCTAGAATAGGAATAGCAATCTGGCTCTAGTCCATACAAGGACCTACTGAATCATCTGAGTCATTAATCCTTGCATCTATTTGATGCATCATTACATGGCTGTCATGTAACTCCTTCAGAATCACGTCATTTGCCTGTTGTTTTGAACTGTTATGTGCAAGTGTTGGACTCTTCAAAGTGACTTCCTGAGGGGAAAAAACAACATGATGAAATCATCTTTATGTGTATTTCTATGCATAACTGTGCTTGTATATTTTGTATTACATTATTCCCATTTTCTCGTAAGTTTTTGATGAGCTCATCCGCCCACATTTTGTTTTCTGTTAGGCAACCTTGCACAAGGAGGTACTTCACATGGCTGGCCAGTTGGGGCTTGACCCCGCAACAATGTTACTCTGTAGTGGAGGCCCTCCTGCTGAGCTTGAACAAGCACTTCAAAACTGTGAAGCTGTGGCAAACTGCCTTCACTGTTCGATATCTAAGTCTGCTATTCTTTTCATTGTTTACTGTTCAGCATGTATTCCTTCATCTGAGCGAACTGATATTCAGGACAAACTCAACACATTTCTGAAAACAATGAAGTCGTTATATTTACATAGTGAAAACAAATCAGAAGTGCTTGATTCGATTGTTTTATACATCCTTGTCCCTGATTTGCCAAAAAGGTAATCTCCACAATTCTATTTATAGTGTAGCGTTATATATCAGTAGTTGGAATCAAACCTTTCTGCTTCAGCACCTTACTTCTATATTGTACAAGAACAGAGAAAATTACCTAAATCAGCACAGTAGTTTATCACAGTGTCAGGTTTCTGTTTTAAACTCTTCAGTTTATGCCTTTCTGTTTTAAAGCTTATGATGAACATGGGATGCATGCCATTTGCTCTCTACCAGTAGACATATGTGACAACAGATTAAGAAACCAAAAAAATGAAATTGAGGATTTCCTTGCTCCTTCGTTACTTTTTATCTTAATAAATATTTTCTTTTTTGTGGCATTGTAGAGCTTCCGTAGAAGTAAAACCCATTGTTTATGCTACGGATGATAACAAAACCGAGACTGATTTTGTTACGCAAAACCTATCTAGCAAAGTGGCACAAAGTTTTTGGGGTTTTCCTCATGAACACTGGCATGGGTTTTGCTTTCAGAAATGTATTGTTCATGGAAAAATATGTGCAGTCATCCTATCTATTACAAATGAACTTGCTGAGAAGATTTGTTCCGAGTCCGCAGGCAATCAGGATAGTGGGGTTCATTCAAATTTTCTCATAGAGAGACGAATGGACAGAATTGCAAGGTTTTGCATCTTTCTTATTGATAAAATCCTATCAGAGAACCACTTTTCTTGGGATGAGATTATGGTTAGTTCCTTTTCTCTGGAAGAAACCTTCTTTTTAAGTTAATATATGATCACTGGGCTCATGTTATGATTTTTTTTGTTTTTCAAGATTACACCTATATTTTGCATAGTTAATCAGTCACTCTTTATTGAACCTTTCTCAAAAGGTTTCTAAAGTTTTCTAGAGTTTTGAGTTTCTCTTTTTAGATGAATATCATTAAGGGTGTTAAGTCACCAATTGTGCCAAGACCTTAAGCTGTTAAAAAATCTGCTCAATAAGGTATATCAAGCTAACTTATCGTTTCCTTGATATGCATCCCTGTCTTGAATATGGATTAGAGAGACGGACAAATCAACCAAACAGGTGCATGAACCGAAACAAAACAAAGCGAGCAATAATAAACGGGAGAACAAATACAATAATAAGACTAGAACCCAATACCTTCTAGAACTAGGGCTTTGACACCATATTAAGTCACCAATTATCCTAAAAGATTGAATTGTTAATAAATGGGTCAACAATGTAAATCAAGCTAACTTAACAAGGAGTTATTTTTTAATTTGTTGTGGATGAGAGGGCTAACTGAAGTGGAATAAGAACTGCCGTGAATCATCTCAACCCCTTATCGTAATAAATAATATTATCAAAAAACATTTCTGATGTAATAATACAGGCAGTTTCAGCAATCCAATTCTTTGCAATGTCACATGTTTTTATGTATAATGGAGCCATGGCCATCGTGAGGACAACCATTGGGGAAACTAGTGATTTTCCTATTGCCATAAGTTTACATCTATGATCTATATTGGGTCCCATATTTTTTTTTTTTTTCATTAATTATGAATGATTTGACGAGATGTGTACTGGAAGAGATTCCAGGGTGGTGATGCTTTTAGTGGATGAAACAAAAGTAAGGATAAATGCTAACTTTGGAGGATTTAAGATAAATAAGGACTAAAGCTAAATATGTAGAATGCAACTTCAGTAAAAACCAAATTATGAATGGAATAATAAGTATTGAAGGCTAAGATATATCAATAATATCATATGGTGAGCAATTTAGATATCTAGACTCTATCATAATGGAGAGGAGGGAGAGGTTTTGATGTACATGACAAGAAACCAAAGACTTTTCATCCTATGGACATTTGTCTTGGAAAGTTCTAGTTCTTTCTTTCCAAACAAATCAAAAAAATGCAAAACAGAGCCAAACAGTCCAAACCCCTTTGTTCCTTGTATACTTGCATTGTTTGGGGGATATACGGATGTCCTTTACTTTATTTTTTAGTTGTTTTTGTTATGTAGGTCTCGTATTAATTTTTGTTGAATTTGGTTAACCTGACATTTGTCTCCTGTCAACTCTCCTGTCCAAATGACCATAGAGGAATATGCACCACGTATGGACCTAAAAAATAGCCGGTAGCCCAATTGAGTTCTAAGATTTTGAGGATTTGTACCCACAAAGGAAAATTAGTAAAGAGATTATTCATTTGGCTGATACTCTGGTTGGTTAATGTGGCCAATTTAGGGAGGCGCAACTATTTGAGTTGGCACTGATAGAAGAGAAGATAAGAGAAGGCCATTGAAGAATTTTTGCTCATATCCAACATAGAATTAGGGATGCACTTATAAAGGAGTGAGTGTATTCAAATAGAATAGGCAAAGAGAACAAAAGATAGACCTAAAATTATATAGACTGAAATTGTAAGAAATACCTAATTTCATGTTAACATCATGAAAAACATAACACGTGATAGAAATGAATGGCGAACATGTACCTCACTTTTTTGTTTTGTTTGTTTTTTGTAAAATTTTTAATTTTCATGATGAATTTAGCTTTTCATGTAAAACAAAAGGAAAAGAGACCACCAAAAGAGGGGGAGAGGTACAAAATTATACTTTGGATGAAGTGTGGCATTTACTGCCAAGATAAACCTTTTAAAATAAATACACAGAATTATTCTCTTGTTTTTTGGGAAGATCAATATTCTTAGCTTTGGTAGTGGTTCTCGTTGCTAGGTCCGGTGTTCTGTTCTGCTGTGGTATCCCAAGTAGCAGTCATGTATTTGCTCATGATGGTGTGATTCTTGAGATATATATTATTAAATCTGAACCCCAGTCGAGCTTGATATGAATTTATCTTTCTGTTTTGTCTCATCATTTACTTCCTTACAATTAATCTCTAATTCACTTGTATCCTTCCCTTTTGTAGAATTTTAGGTTGTATTACCCAACATACCTTCAAATGTCCCATGAAGCGTTATCACTTCTTTTCAATGCTGTATTCAATGAATTTGCCGAAATGAGTCAGACAACTCAGGTAAGTAAGGAACCAATTTTCAACCTTGTTCCTGTCCTAGGAGCTGGGAGGTCTGCAACATCCATGGATGACATGATTACATGCGAAGTCTTCGCCCGGAAATCTTGATGCCCCCATTAGCTTTTACCGGGAAATCGAAACCACCAAGAGGAAACATTCAAGTGAACTTAAACAAGATCCAAATCTCTTAACGTGTTGTATGCTAATTATCGACGTATGGTAATTTAAATAGAGATCTAATGTGAAGGGTTTAGCCTCCATAGACTAGTGGTATTATTTCCGTGGAGGGATTGAGTCGGCTTCCTTCAAAATTTTGAGGATGGCCAATGAACAGTTTGGAGATGCTTTTCGCTTTCCCTTATATTGAATCCATGCATATTTCCTCTCGTGTTGTTGCTCAAAAATTATTGGGTAAAATACACTCGGAGCACCCATTTATTTTACCTACCAGTTGAACCTGCATCTTTTATTGTCATTTTGTTCATAAAGTGACTGCTATTTTCAATTATACTAGAAATTTTATCACGAGATTCAAGGAGAGGTAGAATTTTTACTGATATTAGACAAAAGGGTGGTGCAACTGAATTAAATGTACTTCGTTAAAGTGAGTTGAAAGTACATGTAAAGTGAAATTAATGCTAGAGTACCAGTGTTGTGTAATTCATGAAAGTTGTAGGCAAGACTAATGTGATTTTATCAACAATCGTAGATACTGGAGTGTTGTGTTATGGACAATAGTCGCAGTGTAGGACCTATCAGATCAAAAACCGTGATTGGGCATAGGCTTTGTTTGTTTGGGGATGTGAGACTCGGGATTGGATTTGTCATTTGTGGGTTTTACAAATTCTATGTTTGATAACCGGAAAAAGAGATGAGATTGTTAATCTTTCAACGCACAAATTCTATTTTAGATAACCAAAAAATAGCTGAGTGTTAATCTCCAAAAATATGGGATTAGGAGTACCATGGGTTGGTTGGCATATTTTGCACTCTCTGAACTTGTTTTTTGCTAAAATTTGAAAGTATAAAATTCTGTTATGTTACATTTCTTGTTAAATTACATCTCTTATCTTATTTTATATCCTATCAACCAAATATCAACAAAATTATCTCACATAAAAAAATTAATCTCATAGTATATCTACTCTTATATATTATTTTGTCTTATTATTTGTCTTTTATCATTCAATTATCCTAACTAAACATAGTCAAAATTTGGATTTTATATCTTAGATTTTTCAAAAAAAAAAAATTTGGTTTTTAGAGGTTTAAAATTACACATATATTAATTTTGCTCTTTATTACATTTCATATTTTATAAATCAAATATCAAAAAAGTAATTTTATATCAGGTTCGTTTGGTTTGCCAACAAATATCAAAAAATAAAAATAAAAAAAATTCAACCTTTTCTAACTGTATCTAATCAAATTTTGCCACTCACTTTTATAATAATTTTTTATTTTTTATTTTTTATTTTTTACCAACACTATTATATTTAATTTATAAATCATCTCATACTATCATTTATTTTTTAAATTCAATCTCCGGGCAAAAATTATACAAAGGACAATGAGATTTTCACCACCACATAAGAGTGACAAACACAGGTGGATACTGACTTTTATGCTTGTGATCTTCTCTTTTTTTACCAACTACATCCTCATCATTTGTTGTACATTTGCAGCCATTTTTTCTTTCTTTCTTTCTTTTCTTTTTTTAGGGGTTTAAAAGTTTGAGGAAAAGTTATCCATGTAAAAATATTTGTTGAAGGATTGTTACTGAAAAGGCAAACTGAAAAATGAATCATCATATTTTTCAACTTGAAAATGTAAATAAAATTGTGTCTTTTAAGTTTTACTAAATTAGATAACACAATTTCAATGTGTGTTTTCACACAAATTCAAAACAATCATTTAGGTTGCTTAAAATTTCTTCTCGATGTTGGGGAATCGGTTGATCAAGAGCCTTCGGAAGTCCATGATGGAGTGTTCGAATTCATCGAAGTATTTTCTTTACTTTATACCCGAGATAGTGATTAAAGTGTAGGATTTTAATTTCAAGCAGATTGATAAAATTCTAAATTCAATCTATCATACATATCAAATGGTTTTATGTCAAATTATCAAGAATTTTATGAAAAAATAAACGTCCCTAAATTTATGTTGATGATACACTGAGGTTTGAGACGTTCCACACTAATCATACTACTCAAATGGGTTCTTTCTTACAAATGAGAATGAAGAGATATACAAGCACGAATGCTTAGTCTTAGGAACCATAACTCTTAAGCAGGATTTAATTAGAGCTCCATTAAACCTAATTAGTCTGGTAATATGTAACTGCACATTGCATAACTCATAACATATAGATACTTACAGAACTCAACAACTGGATTACTTAAATTGACCTTATTTAATCAAATAACTCATATAACAATTGTTAATCAAACATATAAGTTTATATTAAGAAATACTATCCCAATGAAAAAAGAGAAACTCATAAGAATGATAGACGATTGATCAAATCCTACAGAGGTAGAGAATGAGAGAGATGGATGCTCAATTAAAATTATGGAACTTTAATCAAATTTGATAAATTACAATTAGATGTTTTCGGTTTTCAGCTTTATCTTGGCTTTGACTTTGAAATGAGAAGAAAAAAAATCAAGCAAGCTTTTTCTCTGCTTTAAGTCTATTTTGTAACTGAGAATGGAAATTTTATATTTGAATCTGGTGCTTTGCGAAGATGTAAAATAAAATTATATTTTTTAGAAAAATATATTTTTTAGTTTAATGAAAATGCATACTTTGATAAATATTTTTTTATGAACATTTTTTTTCTCAATTTTTAGACTTGTTAATAGTAAAGCAAAAGTGAAAAAAAAAAATTCCATTTGCAACCTCATCACCATTGTTCCCAATAAATTTCCCTTGCTTTCAATTTTGGTTTAGAATTTGTTAAAAAAACTTTTCATCTTCATTTGGGAAGCTACTATAATTTAAAGAAATTAATATGTAACAATATTTTTGTCTAAAATAATTAAGTGATATTAAATTGTCAACTAAAATTTAAAGGGTCATGTTAGTCTAATTAACTAGGTATAAACTTTCAAATTTCTACCCTTCTTATGTTTCATGATTCTTTTTAATTTTCCTTTCATTTTAATTAACAATTATTGTAGAAATTGATACTCTCAAATAATTGATTTCATTTTAGAAATAAAGTTTCAAACAAAAATTACGAAATAATAAAAGTTTATAAAATCCACAACTTTTTGTCCAAAATTGCTTTCCTATGTTGTTCCCTTTATTTCAGTATGTTAGATGCGATGAAATATAAATTAAGTCATCTACTTGTAGTAGCTTAGAGAATAAATTCAATGCACTTGCAAATAAAAAACTTTTTCTAACACATGTATCGAATGAAGACGTTGTTCATTAAATTTTTTTGTTATTTTTTCCCTTCAAACTCGTCATTTCAAAATGAAATATTTAACTTAAAATCCATTTTTTCCGATAATATACCCTTTATTTTAAGCCAATATTTGATATTTAAAGCCATTTAGATGTTTGGACTTGAGATTTAGAGATTTAGTTTGGGTTATGGAGGTATTTCATTTTCTTGTGTCAAGTTAAACTAGAGTTGTGTTTGAATTTCGAGAATAAGTCAAAGGGCCTACTTATTCCATTTTCTTTCTTTTGGGAGGGTGGTCGAGAGTGAGCAGAAAAGAAAAGAGAGACAGTGAGATCTTAGGAATAAGTTTATAAGGATTTCGATCTTCTTGACACAGTGATCATTGTGATGGTATCGATTCACAATGGTTATGTCCAAAGTGGGAGATTTTGACCTTTGAAATTGGAGACTTTTGGTGAGTTCTTTATCTTTCTCTCTCTTTTCTTTGTATCTGAGTTGGATGGGACTAAATCTTTCATTTATTTCTTGTTCACGTGTTGATTAAGTGATTCCACAATTTCATTTTTTGCTTCTAGTTGAACTTGGAGTAATATATATGGGTATATATATACATAGGTGTGTATATATGTTTTGTAGATGTGACAAAAGTTGGGGTTTCTTGATAAATTCATAATTATTTGGTTATTTTGGCATGCGTATAAGTTTTTGCATGTCATTATTAGTATATTATTGGATTTCAAGGCTTGGGAGTGACTTGGGGTGGTTGGGATTCGTTTTTGGGTGAAGGACGAATCCAAAATTAAGTTTTAGTTTTGACCATTCAAACAGTCATTTAAGATCAGTTTTAATGGAACTAAGCATAAGCAAAAGTTTTGAGAAATTAAACTCATCTACCCATGTATTGTGTTGGTAGATGTTACACCCCTAAATCACCAAGCCTCAGTATGAATTATTATGGATTATTTAGATCATATGCTCTTAAGTTTGAATATGCAGTGATAAAAATCTATATTGTTAAATATGATTAAATATAATATTATATGCATGAGATTAGGATTGCATTATTCAATTATTGTGATTGACTAAGAGAGCATGTAGTATGTTAATGCGCTAATAACACAGTCATACAGATGGATAGGATTTTATTTTCTTAAAAATAATAATTTTTTTTTTATAATATATTGAATAATTTTTGATTAACATATTACTAAAGATTGGTTATTGGTGTTAGGACATTGATATTTGATTTCGAGATATTATAATTTACAAATTATATAGACCGATGTTAATCGGCGATCAGATGCTGATCATGAGATTAGATATAAGAACCAACTATAGATAGATTATATATCTTACCTGAGAGTGCCGGTTTGTCATTATCCAATTAACAATGTATGGTTAGTGGTTTTACGAGCTGTGATAATTATCACCCAGTTGCCATAAATCAATAAACGGTGTGGTTGATGATCCTGCATACTACGCAAAGGGTCATCTATCCCAGGATAAAGTCAGGGTAGATGGAAATTAAACCTTGCATGGCCATAACACTTGCATTTTATTTTTGGTTGAAATTGTTGTATTGTATTTGCTTTATATTGTTGAATATGTACACTTGTGCAGACATGCATAATCCTACCTAATAAATTGTCAAGATCACTCATCCCTTATCACAAATGACCCATTTAGAACTGGGAACAATCACCTAGAACTAAGTCGATCTAACTGATTGAACGAAGAGATTTTTTCATCTCTTTCTTTTGGTCATTATATATATTTATTAGGTGACTCAAAGTATGGGTCCAGAGCTTAGATTTGTGTTGTTATTATTATTATTACTACTACTACTACTACTATTATATGATTTGTATTATTAGTTTACCGTTAAGTATTTATAATTTGACGATGACTGCGATATTGTGATCGAGTAAGCCTATGTGGTGATTGTGTTATACAATACCTGGATTGTTTAATATTATATTTTTATATAAAAATAGAGAAGTATGTAAATGTTGTGTATGGTTTAATAATGTGACTTGACATTTGATATATTTTATTTTGATTATAATTAGTTCCTATATTCCCATGCTACCCTAAACATAACCCAATAAAATGGTGTGATTGGTAGCTTAATGTTAATTGTTACCCTTAATGGAAATTAGAATTGCATGGCTATAGTATATTATACCCAATTGCATAGTTATGCCTTTTAATTGATTATTAGATTATTTTAGTAGTATTATGACCATGAATTAAATGAAAATTTGTTAATATTTCATCTATGATCATATATATTGTGTTTTAATATTTATATGGTGATTAACATACCTTAAGTAGTTAAAAGTGGAACATAATGTGTTTTATAATGTGAATTCATGGGATACGCAAGTAACTTAGGTTGAGTGGCTTTAGTCTGACCTTTAATAACATATTTTCTTAGTTTTTGTTGTTGTTATTATTATTATTATTATTATTATTATTAT
>QLOD02000033.1:12252462-12265214 GCA_003260245.2 Sideroxylon spinosum
AATGACGATGCTCATAAGTAATACTGTTGCCAGACCAATTGTGTCTATTCCCAAAAAAGGTACAACCATCGGAAGAATAAAACTTGTGCCTTACTCTGGCAACAGCCACCATTGCCTTGGAATCTGCTATCGACCAAACCCATTTTTGGCACGAGGACGGCGGCTCTCGAGACATCCCAAACACGGCTGCTCCAGAAGTGGGCCCCACTGCCCTTCCGTGGTCGAGTGTCTCGCTCCCGCACTCCCGCGGCCCCAGATTGCTGCGATACGCCTCAACCATCACCGTCAATGGCCCCACGGGATCGGACTGGCCAAAGGATTTGATGTAAATGGACGGTGGAGAATAAGCGCAGCCCCTGTACATACAAGCAGGCAATCATTTTGATGGAGTCATAGAACCATCAAAGCCAAAAAGACGGCATCGTGTTATCTTATCGAACGTGAATTTCATCACTCAGAATTTTGATTTGTGAGTTCGTGGGAGAGGAGAAATTGGAAGGAAGTCAGAGGAAATACGAATCTCTTTTTCTATATTCCAGACTCCGTTCTTATTCGTTTCCGTCTTCTGAGCAATTCCTCGTTCGATTTCTGATTACCGAAGGTTCAATCCGTTCGATTTCTGGTTACCCAAGGTTCAATCCTCTCCTTCTCTCAATTCTTGTTTTAAAATTCAACATACTTGTTCAATTCTCGAGCGTAGCCTGCTTATATCAATAGTGTGTTCTTGATTTTTTGTTTAAAGTCACGAATTTTTGCTCTTTTTTCTTTTTTTTTTTTTTCGTGTGTTCTTGTTCGGATTGTATTTTTTTTTTCTTGATGTGTTTTTGAAATTTGGGAAAGACAAATTTTGTGAACTGGAGTTGTTTTTGGGCGGTGATGGAGGGGGGACCCACTTTTTAGGAACTAGGTATGATTTGACTGACGTGAAGGTGGTCGATGATTTTCTCAATTGTGGATTTTTGTTTTAATTTCAGGTGCTTTACTGTTTGCCTTTTTGTTCATTCACTGTTGCAGTATATTCGTGGATTGTTTCAGATCTTGTTGACTTTTTAATTATCTCTTGCTTTGATGATGAATTTCCAAAGTCTTGTTTTTTTTTTTTTTTTTCACTCTTTTTATTTATTTATTTGTTTGTTTGTTCTGGATGAGTTGTTGAGTTATATGGATTTGTAGTTGCAATATATAAGGTGGAATTGAGCAATTCATTTATGTGGAATGTTCTTTGGTTTTAACTCTGTTATCAATTTTTTTATTTAATTTTAAATGCTATTTACTAATAAGTACTTGTCTGCTCAGCAGTATTATTATGTTCATCTCAGATCTGTGAACATTTTTTATGTATGAAATACTATATTTGGTTTGATGTCTCTACTGAAAATTCCAATTTTGGCTATGTGAAAGCTTTTTCCCCTTTTTCCCCTTTTACTTTTGCATTAAAAGGCTTCTACTTAATACTCGTGATTTGATTTAGTTCCATGGCAGTACTACCGATGATTTATGTGAATGATGAATGAGTTTGGCTTCAATTGCTCTTGCATGTCTGCTTCTTAGACTTTAGCGGTTTCAGTTCTCTGATAGTATTATTAATGACTTTTTTGTTATTATTGAGTTTGGTTTTATATTTGTTATAGATCCTAGTTTGAAGTGAAATTTCAAAATTGATGCGAATGATGGAAACTCTCTTATAGAACATTTTAACTGGGCAGTAAGCCAGTTGTAATAGTTTATGCTTTAAATTCATTGATGGTAAAAAAGGCTTAAAAATAAGATCAGGGTTATCTTAATGCTAAAGTAATAGAAGAATTTCTTTTTCATGTACTTAGCATCCGTCTCACATTGTTCCAATTTTGTTGATGTGCTAGTTTGTTATTTCCTGTCAGATGACACAATTTGTAATCATTGACCAGTGATAATCTTACAGGTTGCAACATTCGTGTTTTAAAAACTGTTCCTGGTGCTTCAATTGTGTTGAAAGAAAAATTAAGTAATTAGTTATAAGGTGGTAGCTGATCTATTTCATATTCTCAATTAAAATGGATAAAAATGGAAATGCGTCCTGCTCTATCTGTTCACAGAGCCAGTGAAAAGCAGCTGAGAGAGATGCCTTCATCTTTACCAGTTTTTCCTACCCCTTCGGATGACAAATATCCCAAATTGCCAGATTCTTTGCGGGTTTCCTCAGAACGGGAACTGATGACAAATCCCATTTCCTCTTGTCCAGTTCCATTGGGTTCTGACAGCGAGACAGTTGGGCATTTATTCTCAAAAGCTTCTGGATTCCCCATGGATGTTCGTTTTTCTTCAGTTTCATCTCAAGAAAGGTGTCCCCAGAATTCTCCCTTTATTTCTCAGACATCACGTGATGGAGCATTTTTACCGGCAATCAATTCTCCCAGTACTGGTGTACGATCCACGCAATTCATAAATTACCCCAAGGAAAATAATGATATATTCTGGAATACAGATTCACTCCAGAATTTCCTCGACTCCCCAGATAATGTAACTGTCCAGAATGGTCAGGTAGAAAGCAGCACTGGTGTGAGGTCATCTGAAGAACATGCTAAGAGAACTGATTGGCAATGGGCAGATCAGTTAATTGCTGTTGATGATGCTCTGGACTCAAATTGGAATGATATCTTGGTTGATGTTGATGTACCGGATTCTAAACCAAAGGTTTGTTTCTTAAACTTAAAATGAAATATATAAGTGCGGGAGCTATTATAGCAAAGCTCACTCTAAATTTCAGGTGCACAGGGGCTGCATCGCATGCCTACCTTATGTTTCTTTTTTTGGATAAGCTGCCTGCCTTATGTTTGATGCTGTGATATAATTCGTTCATGAACAATAAATAGGATTCTAACCATCCAATTAACATATAGAAACCATTCGGTTGTTTCTGCATTTTTAGTTTGTTTTAATTTTATTAGATTTCACAAAAGTAAAATTTAGTCATATTGTTGAATTAATGCAGTTCTAAGTTCTAATTGCCATTTTCTATGGTAGATGCTAAAATTGGTCAACGGATATTTGTTTGAGTTAGCTGTCTACTTCAATCAACACATATTGTGCGTTTCATTGGCACAGATACATCTGAATTTTATCATTTCTTTTGCTTTGGTGGCCTTGACATGTCAATTGTTATTCACCCTTGACACAAGTTTAATGGACCTGTAGTGCAAGAAATCACAACTAAACTAAGTTCGGGTAAGGATGGAGATAGAGATGTAATGTCCATGGGAACAAATGTATAACAAATAGGAGTCTTCATCACATTGAAAAGAACTCTTTGAGTATAAACTGAAAATGAGGCATCAAGACTAGTTCCAATGTGGATTGAACTAGGGCCCTTTCATTTAGGCAACTTGACCACTATGCAACGTAAGTAAAGTGATATTGGTCTTTCATTATGGAGGGATGGGTAAGAGTTTGTGCTATGACCAATTGATTCAACAGATCCCAATAAAAGATAGATCAGCACCACTATATCCGTATCACTTGAACCAATTGGATATTAGACACGTATCAGTTAGGATTTTTCTCATCCCATTCCATTTTTCTGTCTTAACCTTGAAAACCATCTCGAAATTATGATGAACTGATGCTTCTCATCCCCATTTGCCCATCCAACCATAACAGGAGACCCATAAGTGGTTTCGGGATGCTGATGAAACTTAATACATATCTAAAAATATCTCCCAACTGGTGATACCTCTAGGAATATACTAGACCGGAAAAGTCCCAATTTGATATACTATCCGGACTCTGTTACACAGAGGCCTGTTTCAAGAGCATATTATACGCTTTGTAGCAGCAAGGATATGTCAGCATTAAACCTCTGCTAGAGCCCGACAACCGAGGAATGATGTACTTTAAGTTAAACCATAGTTTGACTGATGTTTGCAGAGCATTGGTACTGCTGATACTTCATTACTAAGAATGGATCTGGTGCATTTAAACGTTATGGTTTTATACGAAAATGGGGGAGTATAATATAAATCCATATATTAGTGCTGTGTAACCGTTCCAATATTATATTGTTCTAACAATTTGTTGTATTTATGTCTTTCATATCATGTTGTGATTACATTTCTGATCATTGTCCACACTTCATAGCTTCCAACTCACTTCTACTACCATGTTCAGGATTTGTGTATTAGATGAGATAGTTGACACATTTAAAGCGCCCATATTAGGATGATCTGTTTCGTGGCAAATCAGGAAACTTACTGCTGTTTACTTTGTTCTTTGAGAACTCTTATGTTAAGACTTTGACTGGCACACCAGGTGGTGGAATCATGTACAGATGTTTCTGTGCATCGTCCCCAGGTTCATCCTCATCAACCTGTGCCATCTGGGGAAACCTGTCCTGTTGCTAGCCCATTATCCAGTTCAGGACAGACCAAGGCCCGGATGCGCTGGACACCAGAACTTCATGAAGCCTTTGTAGAAGCTGTCAATAAGCTTGGCGGTAGTGAAAGTGTGTATCCCTCTCACTTGTGTTTTAGTTTGTCATCTCAGTAAGGGTTGACAAATTATAGTGTTTCACCTTGCATTGATTTGTAATTTTGCCCAGGAGCTACTCCAAAGGGTGTTCTGAAGCTCATGAATGTTGAAGGCTTGACCATCTATCATGTAAAAAGCCACCTGCAGGTATGAGGAAATTGTTAATATTGATTTTGCCCCCCACCCCCCCCCCCCAAAAAAAAAAAAATAATGATAATATAATAATAATAACCAAATGATTATGAACTTGCTTAAATTCATTGGATATTATTTTCTTTAATTACAGAAATATAGAACAGCCAGGTACAAACCAGAGTCATCAGAAGGTATGCGCTATTGCTTTTTTACCCTTGCAAAGCAATGCTTTTTTATACTTTTCACTTGTGTAACCCCATAGCAGAATCAAACATCATATTTGCACCTCTCTTGTGCTTGCTTCTTTTATTGATTATGCAGAATGTTTCCCCTGTACTTGGGGGAAAAGTACTTGCTTTCTTACTTGTGCCTTGTTGTTTTTCTTGTTTCTTATCATGCACCTCCATTTATGCCAGTTAAACACCCTACCGTAAGATAATTGTTATATTTCTTCTTGCTGCAGGAGCTTCAGAGAAAAAGTTGGCTCCTATTGAGGAGATCACATCATTGGATCTGAAAACGTACGTTTACTTGCACAACATCATGTTCTATTTCTTGACCTATTAACTATTAGTTTTATAGGAATACTTCATGTTGTATATGTTTTAAAAGGTGATTGGCTCGGTCTCTGCTTTTAAAGCATGTTGCTTCCATGTAATTATGATCGATTACTGACTTCGCCCTTAATACTGAAATTAATACTTCTCCTTCTTGTTAAAATGATTAAGTATACATTCCTTCTACTTTGTGACTGTCATTTTAACTGTACGTCTTGTTTAATTTTCATAAATTATCCAAGGAGCCAATCCGTTGCTTGATTGTTTTTGGCTTCGAAAATCTCTTTGTGCAATAATTTTATGGGATCTAACCACTGGTTTTTATGCCTTTCCCTTGATTTGGGAGTAAGTTGAGGGTAATGCTCGTCTATCAATCTGTGGGTGAGAACAGTATTTCACACATTGATCTAGGGGTTACAGGGAAAGTGGTATAACAAATTTAAATCAGGGAAAAAGCATATAACTTTTGAAAAAATTACTGCTACATCAATTTAACGACAACCAACAAGGTAGAGAGGTACAAAAATATACAAAAATATACAAGTCTTCCCTACCCAGGACTTGGAGGAGTATAGCTCCTACCTTGGACCAGAAATACTGTTTGTCTTAAGAAGTTTGGAAGTATAATGACAAGTGCATTCTGGGGACAAGTGGAGAGAAGATTTCCACAAATGATGAAACCTATCTCATAGGGACACTGCAAGTATCTTTAGTTTGCCAGACATTGAGGCTGATCAGAATCCATTTCTGTCTAGAAATTCACATATGAGGCCCTTAAATGGGGGTGAACTGACTTTGAATCCTTTAATGCAGATTCTGGTCCAGATTGAAGTTGGATCTAGATATGTCTGACCTAACTGAGATACTGAAAAGATTAATGCATTACTGTATGGGTTTATTGATTTGTCATTTGTAGTGCATGCACACATAAATTCTGAGTAATATCAATTCTATCACTTTTATGAGCAATATGTTCTTGTAGCGAGGGTGCTGGGTTGAAGTCCCAATTAGAGCATGAGTCCATGTCTTGTGTATTGAGAAGGGGCTAGATAAAGGAAAAAAGAAAGTCATAGGGGTTGCCAGTGTGGCATGCACTGATGTGTTTAAGGTTGGGACTGTTTAATTTTAGCAAAAGAGCTTCTTATAGCATATTCTTGCAAATTTCCTTGGTTGTTAGATAACCCTATTAGTTAGCAAGCAACTTATATCGAATGCTTGCTGCAAGCTGTCACCTAGCTGTTATTTAGGTGGCTGCATGCAAGCGACTTCTCACTTGCTTATACTTTAGTGTTTGTACCTAGCCAGCTCAAAAGCAACTTATCTTGAGTGGATGCCTGCTGCGGCTTGTCACCTGGTTGTTATTTAGGTGGCTGCATGTAAGCCACTACTTCCTTTCTCCCTGAAGGATTTGCATTAATGCATTTGTCGCAAGCTTATAATGAAGTGGCTTTGTGGTGGTCACTTATTCTAGCTTTATTTATAATGAAACTGTTACTTCTGCTGACATGGCAAGAGGTCCAAAATAGGACTGACATTGCAAAGAATGAAAATTATGTATTGAAGTAGTGTGTTATAATTCTTAGGCACCAAATTTTTTGGCATAAGCATCTTGATAACTTCCTTTTTTCTGTTGTAACCTGAAGTTGGTTGTTGCCATAAAGTTATCGACTTATTGTTGCTTGCTTGGCCAGGAAAAGAAAATACATTTTTCCTATCTGATTTTCGAAGCTGGGATATTATATATTCTGGAAGCTGGACTAGGATTATCATCTTTTATCCCTCCCTGTTTAAAGTTACTTAGTCAGGTTTAATAATATGTTTTGTTTGTTAAATAACTTAAATTTGAACTGAATTGTATGACTTTTATTTTGGTCACAGGAGTATGGGGATTACCGAAGCATTGAGACGACAGATGGAAGTTCAGAAACAGCTTCATGAACAACTTGAGGTGTGCTTTTGATACTAAGATCCTTTGTTAATTTATAGACATTTACTGCTTTTAAGTCAAAGAATTGAAAAGGACATGCTGCTTCAAAGCATAATTGAGAATATTTCCATATTTTGGTTAGGCCTTGCCATTCCAGACACCACACAATGTAACACCATATTACGATGATATCTTCAAAATAAGAATATTAATAATTGTCATATATCGCACACCAGCTGTTCGTCATTTCATTTCTCAGGGTGAAGTTTCTACTTGCATTTTATCTAGAGCTAATGCATCTTTTAATCTATATATATATATATATATTTTCTAGCAAATCGTCCATTGTTCTTATGTGATGGATAAAAATTTTACTCTTTAATATGAAAGACAGATATAATATATTTTCTACAGTAGCAGCATGAAAAATGAATTGCACTCACCATACCTCTGCATATTTTTGGACAATTTTTTAAACCACAGTAAGTGAAATTTTAGTACGATATTTTGGCTGGAAAGTTCTGAATGTTATTATCAAAAAAGAAAAAAGAGAAACCGTGAACTTGCCTTTCAATAATGGAGTGTAATGCTTCCAATTTAGAGAATTATATTTTGAACTGTTTGATACTGTTCTAAATGACTATATGGGTCCCATTTATGATTTAGAAACCCAATCCTTAAGCACCCGTTTCATTAGAAAGTAACTTCAAGTGTGGTGTATTTTAATCCTGTATTATTTTTCTCTTTTTCAGGAGGGTTTTGAATTTATTTTGGCCAAAATTTTAGTAGTTTTTTTAAAATTGTAAGGTGCACGCTCTCAATTTCCATGACCTGGATTGCAGCAAATTGAATTGAGAAGTCATTGAGCATTCTCTTAAAAAAAACAAGAAAGAAGTCATAGAGTTGCAGATAATTCTGATATGGTGGTTGTGTGTATCCTTCAGATTCAGAGAAAATTGCAACTGCAAATCGAAGAACAGGGGAAGTACCTACAAATGATGTTTGAGAAGCAGAAGCAGATGGATGATGAGAAGTTGAAGGCATCCTCCTCCAATTCAGATGAGGCCTCTCCGCCGTTGTCCAGTATGGTGCAGCCTTCCCATGCCACTGACAAATTAGAAGCTTCAGAACATGATAAAAATGTCATTAACACAAACATAGCACAGCAAGAAATTTCCAACGGTTCGACTGACAGGCAAGTTGCCGCCCAGATCAATACTGGCAAGGATCTCAACGCAGATGCCAGGGAGTCTAGCCCAAGGCCTGCAAAGCGTGCCAGAGGAGATTAAATGACAGTCGGGCATCTAGCTAAACCAGAGTCTCGGTTTGAATTTTGTGCTGAGGTTGTTCTCCTGTTGGGACATGTGATGTTATGCTTTGAATAGAGATATATTGTCATGAATCAAAGAATAGTGGAACTTTTTAGGTAATAGCACGTGCTTTTGCTTCCATTTAACATAGAAGTAAAAACATTAGTTTTAATTTACTGACTTAAATTTGCTGCCATGGTGGTGGTGGTGGTGGTGTACATATGCTTGTGGTCCTGCGGATATATCTAAAGGATTTGTTCTGAAATGCTTGTGAATACATCTG
Organism: Sideroxylon spinosum; assembly: GCA_003260245.2. NCBI lineage: Eukaryota > Viridiplantae > Streptophyta > Magnoliopsida > Ericales > Sapotaceae > Sideroxylon > Sideroxylon spinosum. Next base: position 12,261,178 of record QLOD02000033.1, read on the forward strand.
TAGCATTTGTCTTCCATGTGGAAATTTGTTTCATTTTTATTCCTCCCATTGTAGATATATTTATAGCCGGAAATTATGGCATATATAGGAGCCCGGGGGAAAGAACACTGTAGACGGTTAATTACTGGCTTGTTTGGCTATTTTTCCTTCTATCTTGACACGATGAATTACATTGTTCCAAAGAGAAACTTGACGCCCACTTGCAACTATGCCATCTCAATGGGTCCACGAGTTGTGATTGCTCGATCACTATACGCGATTGTGCAATTACGATCGTTGATTCCAATGGAGTGTACTGTACAACCCATGAAATAGATGAAGGTGATTGCCTAGTTGTTATTGGCCCTATTAACAGCATAGATTCATATCACGAGCAAAAATCGTGATTATATGGTCATGTCAATATTGACTGGGCGATCGTAATTGTCTATCTCACTGGAGCCTACTGTAAGACCCATGAGATGGACAATTGTGATCGTTTAATCACAGTTGATGCGGCTGCATCGAATCAATAAATGTTCATTTGAAAATGATTTAAAAGATTAACGTGCTAAGTTAAAACATATTTCAAGACTTAATAAGACTTTAAAATTAATAACCAACCCATCCTGTCTAGTGGTAGGGCAAATGAAGTTGTTACTGTCAATAGTCAATTCATGAAAGAACAGCTAAAATGGCAGCAGTGTACAAAAGAAATAATGTTTTTCTTCTCCATTTATTCTTCCTAGTTATTGCTTTTCTGCGCAAGACATTGTACCAAACCAAACTAAGCTTTTTTCTTAGTAGGTGGGGTCGGCTATATGGATTTGACGACACCAATCAAATCTGTTTAGGGCTATATCCTCCGTTAGATCCATAGAGATAAGGTCATATGTCTAATAGTTTCTTTTCAACTTCTTCTAGTTCTCTCTTTTCCTCTCCTATTCCTGGCAATTTTCATACTTTCACACCTTTTAACTGGTGCCCCTATTGGAACAAGATATTGTACTAAAAATAAAAAAATAAAAAAATTAAGGCTCAAACTAATTGTTATGTGTAGCATTGTCAACATTAAAGCATCTTGCCGTAGAACGGGTTTGCTAGATTTCATGGATCGAGCCAATAGGATTTGGACACCTAAGGGCGTAACAACAATTCTTGTGCAACCAAAGTCGGATTTGGGCTTATAATATATGTTTTTTGCGTTTCTTAGGTGAGTTTATTTTCATACCTATGGTTGGGTCTTTTCACAATTCGAAACTAAGTTATGATGTTTAGACCCTTAAAATCACCTTTTGTCATTTTTACGCAACTTTGGCTTTTATATTTATTAGTAATTTAAGAAGCCAAATTGATTTAGCATCAATTATATTTTTTTTTCCCTTTATTTCCTGATTCTGTAATTTTCCTGATGATGAAACTGGAGATTCCATACTTCGAATGGAGATTCCATCCCATATTATGAATGTGTTATTTCATTTAATGATAAATCAATGATTAAGATATATTCACATTATGTAATTAAAATAATGGACACTCGTGTCCTAATCAAGTAGTCTACTAACATGTGTCAGACACTTATAAAAAATTCTGATGTTTAGACCCTTAAAATCACTTTTTGTCATTTTTAGGCAACTTTGGCTTTGATATTTATTAGTAATTTAAGAAGCCAGATTGATTTAGCATCAATTTTAGATTTATATTTTTTCCCCTTTATTTCTTGATTCTGTAATTTTCCTAATGATGAAACTGGAGATTCCATCCCATATTATGAATGTATTATTTCATTTAACGATAAATCAATGGTTAAGATATATTCACATTATATAATTAAAATAATGGACACTTGTGTCCTAATCAAGTACTCTACTGACATTATTTTCTAAAATGGACATGTGTTGGTTACTTTTCGAAATGTGTCCTATTATTTTTTAAGAGGAAATACATGATGTGTAAGACAATTATCGAAATGTGTCTTACTATTTTTATGGAAACTTCTTATATACTTGTTTAATGCTAATTTTGTAAGTGTTGAACACGTATTAAAATGTGTCTTATTATTTTCTTAAATAGACAACATTATTGACATATATCTTGTTGTTTTTATATTTTAAAAGAGGCACTCGAACACATTTTTATTATTGACACTTATCGTATTTATAATGACTCACATCTCTATAATATAATATTGTCTGCTTTATGATGGTAAGGTGCAAAGGGAGGATTTTCTAATGGATCACGTATCTTAGTCTTACTCTTGCCAATTATAATCTTAGGGTTTTAAAAGAATTTAGTGTCCTTACGACTTTAAAACTTATTATATTAAATTTTTTTATATATATTTATATATATATGGTGTTTCCTTCACCGAGAAAATGTGAGACAAGAGTGCTTCATAGTGCTTATCTCACCTAGTCACTCATTTTGCTCACAACATCGCCAGTTGGGTATTAACCCAGATAGCCCAAGAAATGCATGGTCTCACACATCCAACTAGATATTAACTCCGATTCCATTTGTAATAATTCAAAACTCCATATTACAATATTATCTGCTTTGGTTAATTAGGTGCAAATGAAGGACTTTTCATGAGGTCACCAATCTTAGTACTACCTCTTCACAAACATGCTTGATCCTAAAGTTTCATTAGAATCAAGTGTCCTCACGATTTTAAAATACATTGTATTATGAAAATATTAAATTATACATATATGGTAATTCTTCTACCCTAGTAATATGAGACAATATGCTTCATCATACTTCAGTGATAGTTTGTCTAATCTCTCGTTGACCCGCCCCACACCCACAATACCGGTAGTCTTATCAAATATTATTAACATGTGTCAAATTCTTATCGAAACATGTCATATTAGTATTGTTTTTTAAAATAAACACTCAAAACATATCATGATTGTCCAAGCATGGAATGAAACTCAGAAGATTCTAATATAATTTGTAATGTTCGGTTTGCATGGTATCGGTTGCCCTCTTATCATTGTATTTTTCTCCCTTAATCAAAACAAGAACTTAGCTTGCTAAAAAATTAAAAAAATGACAGATTAATATAAAACGTAATACCCCTCCCCCCGTCCCAACTCTCGAAGTTTTCCCAATCACTACAAACTAGCAAGAGATAATGAGATTCGATGAAATTGATGAGTTTGGAAAGGTGAATTTTATGAGATTCGATTTCAATTAATGAAAATTTTCATTAATTCTTATGTTTAGAATTAAAATAAAATTTTATGACTGTGTCTGATTTAATTTCATAACTTAAATTTTAATATTTCTATATCATTTAAAATTCAATTTATAATAATAGAATTTAATGACAATTTTATTTTTTTCTTCAACTATTCAAGTGAGTAGACAATTTTATTCTTATATATTATATTTATCATATTTTCTATATCCTATTAACATGTTCAAATTTGATATTTCTTTTAAATTAAATCAATTTAATTCTTAAATTGTTCCAAATATAAAATTTATTTTACCAAATCAAATTAAATTAATTCTAATAGAGGAATATTTCCAAATGATATGATAAAATTAGCCGGATCGTATTTCTGTAAAACACTAGATCATTTGGATCCTCCCTTCTTCTGGGCAACCATTTCATCAAGAATGCGAACGTAAAGGAGTTTCCATATATAGTAGATCACGAAGCTATATATGCGTCCTAGTTTTGTTATGTCAGGCTATTTGAGGACAATAGCTTTTTGTCTATATTGGTTGTCATGATCAATTTTATATATGTTTTCGTTTGATTTCTATTTTTTCTCTATTTTGATTTTTTTTTTAAGAAATAGTGAATGACTTTAGATAAAAGGGATAAAAGTGACAAAAAATAAATATCAAATTACATGGATTGAAACAAAAAGGTTTGTTAATAAAATTTACTAAAATTTATTATCAAAATGATGTGATAATGGTATTATTGAAATTAAAGAGTATCATAATAGATGAGACGAGAGAAGGAGTGAATGTTAAGTTAGAATTGTGGGGGGAAACATTAGAAACAAAAGAGTTTATGCTAAGTAGATGTAAAATAGAAT
>QLOD02000033.1:12265314-12279417 GCA_003260245.2 Sideroxylon spinosum
GTATTGTAAGGTGGCGGTAAGATCAGCTTTATTGTATGGATCAGAGTGTTGGATACTAAAGCATAATCATATTTAAAAGATAGCAGTTGCAGAGATGAGAATGTTAAGATGGATGTATGGGATCACAAGGAGAGATAGGATTAGGAAGTATGAATAGCACCAAATTGAAGATAAAATGAGAAAAAATCGTTTAAGATGGTTCGGCCATGTTAGAAGACGTCAAATGGAGGCACCGGTTAAAATGTGTAAAAGCATGGAAATTGTCAAGAGTAGGAGAGGGAGAGGGAGACTTAAGAGAAGTTGGAAAGAAACCATTAGACACGATCTTGTCTCTATGGATCTAACAGAGAACGTGGCTTTAAACAAATTTGATTGGTATCGTCATATCCATATAACCGCCCCCACCTAATGAGAAAAGGCTTAATTTGATTTGGTTTGGTTAAAGAGTATCATAATAAGTACTTTTATTTAAATTGACAAGCACACAAAATGTTCACATCATTCTTGTAACTTATTTTGGCAAATCTTTCTGGTAGTATAGTGTTTGCTCAGACTAAATTGAGATAAAGTACCTAATTTTATAAAATCTTGCAGAAAATATAACTTATGACCACAACTTCTTTTATAAAGCACAATGTACGATTAAAAATAATATTTTTAATTTAAGTTATTTTTATAAAACCAATCGAAAAACATTACCAAATCATAGGTGACATTTTCCATATTTACCATTTTAACTTTTCTTTTTTTACAAATATTTGAATCATATACCATTTTCTGATTTTTTTTATATTTTTTGCTCTTCTTCACAAAAATTTTACTTCATTTTCTTCCAAATCAGTAGATGACCACAACTTCACCTTTTTCTTTTGCCTATTAAACCACTATGATCGTGACATGTGATTTTCTTTATTATTAATTGTATTAATGGTTCCTTAAATGGAATCTGCCTATTCGTTTATTGTAATTGTAAAATTTACTTAAAAATTAATCTAAATTTGGAAAAAGATTTAAAATTATTGAATATTAATTAAAATTAAAAAATCTAACTTCTTTTACAATAATCACTCTTATTATATCTTAAATTTAAAATACAAAAAAATACCAAATTATTGTTTAGGCCTCAGAGTATTTTTTTTTAAGAAAAATTTCCAATTTTAAATTTAAATTGATCGTGTCAATAATTTTTAACCAATTAATAATACTCAATATTTGAGTTATTTTTATAAATCTATATTATATGCATATACAAGTATCAAATTTATGTAATTTTTTTATTAAACCAAATCATATATGTACTCTCCCTTTCTACTTTTATTAAACCAAATCTTTCTACTTTTCAATTTTTTTTTTTGGAAATTTTTGAATGGAATACTCCCTTTCTTCTATTTTTCAGTTTTCACAACTACGTTCCCCCCCCCCCCCCAATCTATATAGCCAATAGTTGTTTCACAACTACATTTCCCCCCATCTATATAGCCAATAGGATCTATTATGTGATTATAAGTAATGTGAAGTGAGTTAATGGGTTTTTAAAATGGATTCACTTGCCGATCCATTCATTATTTTTGTAAACTTTACATATTTTCAATATATTTGAAATTAAATCTAAAAATAAGACGAAAAGTATTTAAAATAATAATTATGCTTGAAAAATGATTTAAAATGACTAAATAATATTAAATTTATTTAAAAAAATCTAATTCCTCTCATAATAATAAATCTTAATATATTTTAAATTTAAAATATAAAAAATACCTATTAATAATTAGGCTTGCTAATGCCAAAATATTAATTAGACCAGAGAGTAATTTTTTTTAAGTTCAATTTTAATTGAATTTTTTTTTAAAAATTTGTAGTTAAGAACATGTTTAATAAAAATATAAGAGTGGATATGAAAAATTAAAAAAAATAAGAATTAAACAATTAATTCAATATCAATAAAGAGCACTCCATAAATTTATCAATACTATCAATACTAACAAAACAGATATTTCAACAAGTTTAATGGATGAAAAAACAATGGAACAATCTCTGGCAAAGGATGAGCTACAAAATAATTTTAAGAAAATAGGATAAGACAATGTTGATGATGATAGTAAAAATAATATTCAATAAGAAGAAAAAAAATTAATACTTTTACTTAAGAGTTGTTTAGTAATACTATCATATTTTTGTTTTGTTTATTTATTTATATTTTCTTTTGTCGTTTTTTCTTTTCTAAAACGAAAACTGAAACTGGATTTAAAAATATAATTTTGTTTACAATTATTAATTTTTTATTTTCATAAAATATTCAATTTTATTAGTTTTTAAAAAACTTACTTTAATTTAATATAATATAATTAATTTAATTCAATAAATATAAAATATATAAAATAATAACTTAATTATATTATTTTTCAAAATAATTAAAAAATAATTCTTATATTATTTAATTCAGTACATATAGAATATATAAACTATAATTTAATTATAATATTTATTAAAAAATTGTTTATTTCATAATAATTTAAATAATTTAATTAGGTTATTTACCAGAAATAATTTAATAAAATATATCTCATATTAAATAAAATAAATTAAAATAAAATAAATTTTATTTTATTATTTATTAAAAATAATTTAATAAAAGAAATTTTATATTAATTAAATTAAAATATTTAGTTTGTTTTATTATTTATTAAAAGTAATTTAATAATATATATTTCATTTTAATTAAACTAATTTTTAATTTAAATAATTCAAATAATAAATTTAATTATATTATTATTAAAAATAATTTTAATTTAAAAAAATATTTTATTTTAAATTTGAAGACGTAAATATAATTTTTAAATATTAACGAGTAATAAGTGCAATTGATTAAATACTTAAAAGAGATATTTAAATATATCCATGTTTATATTTTTTTAAATACGATACGAAAGGTGTAAATAATTTACATCTTTTACCCCCCACAACGACGTGAATCGAGAACTCTCGTGCCGATTGCTCGTTCAATAACATAACACGCAGTCTCGTGGGGAACCCCCAAAAACCCCAGCGGAGCGGACGTAAGCATTCTCAGCAAAAGCGCAATAGAGAGGAAGTTAGAAACAGAGATCTCCCAGCAAACCCATTCTTGACTCCACTTTGATCTCCTCATTCCTCGCCACTTGCTTTGCTACATCATGAGAAGAACATCGAGTCTCGCCTCCTCCGCTTTCTGCCGAGCTCTCCTCCCCGCCCACTCCCACGCCACCGCCGTCGCCAGGCTCCCTCAGGCCTCTTTGTACGGAACCAGCACCAACGCAGATGCCGGAAACTCCTCCGCTCGCCGGTGGTGGTTTCCCGCTCCCCTAGCTGGAAGCTCGGTCCGAGTCGCGTCCCTCAGTATCGCGGGAGCTCTGGTCACCGTCGCCGGGGCCAGCTCATTGTTTCAGGAGGCATACGCCAAGGAGCGTCCCCCGACGGAGCTTGTCCCTAAAGATGTTGTACTCTATCAATACGAAGCTTGTCCTTTCTGTAATAAGGTTAAAGGTGAGCTTTTCTATTATTCATTGTTGTTGATCTTGTTGTCTGGTCCGTAACGCGTGCGTTGGATACACAAGCATTGTGTGTTGCATTGTTGATAAATTTCAATAGAATGTGTGCTTGTTACATTGAATTCAGTTGCAGTAAATTGGAAAACTGTTTGATCAATTAAAGATTGGACTGCTCGGTACGATGTTGTTGAATTATCCTGAAAAATGTATCCTCAGCCGATTATATATTGGCCTAGAAATTGCGAAATGAAAATTGTTGTGTTTGATACTGTGAAACCTTTGCGTCAAGGAAATTAGGCTTGTATTCTGAAACTAGTCTTTGTTACAGATTAAACCCTTTTTTTCTTTTTTTAATTTGGTGGCAGAGGGGTTTGGGGGTGAGGTGCGTGGATGGAGGCATTTAGAAGAGGAATGGGCCATTTAGATTTGGGATTATGTTCCCGAAGGAGGAATTGGCCATTTAGTTGTTTGTTATTTGACCATTGAATCGGACAATGGAGGAGATATTTTGGGAACATGAGATTTTACTCCATGCCGATGGTTTGGTTTTAGGGTTAAAACAAGCAAGAAGTTTAAGGGCTTAGTTAGGTAAAAGAATAATTTGTTGATCAAAAGGGTAAGTTTGGGCCTTTTTTACCGATAAAGGGTGAGTTTTGGGCTTGATTTCCAACCTTTTTTGGCTACTTGATCTTAAAAGAATAGATGTTACAATTCTTTTGACTACATTTTTTAATTTTGCTGCCAATTCAAAGCCTAAAGGAAGGATTAAGGTGCTTGAACGATTTTAGGGTGGTAAGGCTTTAGGCTAAAATGGAGGGCTGGGGGACGACATTTTCGCTATCGTTTCAAGGAGAAAAATTTGAAAAGAAGAATCGAGAAATCGTACTTGGGACTTTATAGTGATGCGAATGAAATTCTCAGGAAATTCAAGAAATATTACAAGAGACAAGGAAAGCCGAATTCAATTCACAAGCAATTATTGTCATTTGACAAGATCCTAATTTAGATCTTCCATAGGAAATTAATTTGCTGATTTAAGGGTATTTTAGCAATTATATTTTGGCTATAGAAAGGGCCTGTCATGTTATGGTGGGCCTTACTTTGTAATTTTTGGGTTAGGTACAATGGGTATAGTGGGTCCACATTATACGCCCAATAGGGCAATATTTGGGCACCAAGTAAACTTGGTCCCCACGTATTCTTGGTGATCAAATCAAAACCTCTTATGTTTATGTATGTAATAGCTTATTCTAGCAGAGAACGAATTAAGAAAATCTTTCATATATTGAGGTGATGTGTGAGGAATCCTTTATTAGCTGCGAGGCCTAGGCTTCTCTCTTTAATTTTCTTTGTTTTTCTTTCTATTTTCATCAATTTTACCCTACAAATCAGAGCTGTCAATCTACTCATCCCAAACTTCCTACTTTAGTTACCCAATTATTCCTTTCATGCTAAAGGCCTAAACACCCCAAAAGATACACCGGTTGCTGATCACAGCACCCTTCACCGTGCAGGTACAACATCCTGAAATGCTAGAATCTGCATTTCTGTTAGCCCTATTTTGCCTACAAAAATTGCAACACCTGCCCATGCTTAAAAGCCTTATTCCAAGCATTAAACTACATTAAACTTTTCCTAAATATACTTAAGATTTCATTTTTGGTGCTAAAAGTAAAGATCATGTGTCATAAAGGCGACACGGTAAGGTAAAGCTGCATAGTGCATCATGTAAGTATTACAATTCTCGAACTTCAACTATACCTTAAATGGAACAAATATAGATTTTAATAGGATATTAGATCTCTAACTAAATGCACTGTGGTTTGGGGAAAGCACCTGCAGTAGAATCAACTTATCACTTTGCCTTAGATGTCTTAACCCTTGACATCAAAGTAATTATGTGGATATTTGAGGAATTCTTTTTTATTGACATTAAATATTTTGTTATTTTTATTTAAAAACACTGTTCAATTGATTATATGACCCAAAATGTTTGAACTTTATGATTTGGTGTTATTATTATTTTTATCTTTTTGCCAAAGGCGCTGTTATAAAAATCAACTAAAGATGTTTGACCTTCATGATTTGGTGTTATTATCATTTTTGTCTTTTTGCCAAAAGCACCATTATAAGAATCAACTAAAGATGTATTGAACAGAGCTAATTATTTTAACTTGCTGCATTTGCTCAACTTGAAGGACATTGTTCTCAACTTATCAATCCATGTAGATGATCTAAATGACTTGGAGACAATAATGGTTAAAGATGGTCGTCAATTCAAGTATGTGGTCAACACAAAAGGAATAGGGGACTTCACCACACACTCACAAAGGCCTCACCTACAATTAATCCTAACTCGGAAGAACTGAAACTAATAAAATTTGATACTTTCATGGGCACGGGTCAGGGAGTAGTTATTTCTATCCGGTGATGATTCTTTGAGCTCTTAAAGTTGGTGGTTGGGTCATGTCCCATACTGTAAAGTGTCAACTGATTTTCATTTCAATTTGTTTCAAATGCTACAACATTTGGGTGTACTTGATGTAGCAAAGTGTAGTATTTTGGAACAAATATTTAATTTTGGTATTAATGACGTCTAGCAACATCTGAGGCCCTGCTACCTAAGAATAAAATATATTAGCTCGTTTAACAAACTATAATCTCTCTTCCAATTATCTATAGCTCAAGCTTTTTAGGAACTTAAAAAGCTCTTAGTATGTCATTGAACAAGAGCAAAGGATCACAAATACTGATGACACGACACGACAACGATGCACCAACTCAATGATTTAACTTTATTGATAGCATTCTGTTCTGTAAATAGGTTCTTTCCTCTTTAGGCACCTTTTCTAATGCATAATTTATGGCAATTATGTGCATTTGGTTGAGTAGCATGCTATTTATTGTTTAATTTTTATTTCTTTGTACATCCTCTCTCTCTCTCTCTCTCTCTCTTCTTTTTGTTGTGATATGGATAGATTGATAAATTAAAATGTGTCATTGAAGATGGTTTGTGGAAGATTTGAAATGAAACTATTTGTTGTTTGGCTATTCCGTTGTTTAGCAGACCCCACCTAGTGGGAAAAGGCTTGGTTTGGTTTGGCTATTCCATTGTTTGTTGTGCTGTCTTCTTCTTCAGTGGTTAAACTTGGTGTTACTTGTGATCCCAGCATTCTTGGACTACTATGACATACCGTACAAAGTGGTGGAGGTCAACCCAATTAGTAAAAAGGAAATTAAATGGTCTGATTACAAAAAGGTGCCTATATTGATGGTGGATGGGGAACAGCTCGTTGATTCATCAGGTTCTTTCTACCTTTCGACATTCACCCCCTTGTGTGTGGAAAACAAACCCCAATACTCTCCTATTCTCCACCCTCATCCTGTTAATTGAATTTTTAATTGAGATAGATGATATGTGAATTAGTAGATTTTATGATCATCTGAATTCTTCATTCAACTTGTGAATTTTGCAGATATAATTAATAAGTTGGGCAATAAGATTGTTCCTGAGAAATCTATTGGTTCAGTGCCTGATGATGATGAAGAGAAAAAGTGGCGCAGGTATCATATTTTTCTTTATAATCAATAACCACTGGTTAGATACGTGCATGTTTCATATAGAAGAAATGTTTACTGATAGTCAGTCGAGTTGAACTTAAGAATTACAAGGAATTTTTTTGGGTACAAAATTCCCAAGCTTCAGTCACTACTAGTAACAGCCTACCACAAACTCAAGGTGCTACATAAGACACCAGCCTGGGTTTGGAAATTTAAGTACAAAAAATCCTAGGAACATGTGCCTTAACCCATTGCAAATGTAAGCCAAAACAATGGCAAAAACGATTGCAAACCATCAGCTAAACAACTGCAAAAGGGGTATAGACACAACTGTGAAATAGTAACAAGACTGAGAAAAGGCTCCAAGATTAGTGAAAATGCTTGCAAGACAACAACGAAACTGCAAAGAAAATCATTGCGACACAAAAATCAAACCAAAAAAAAAGGAAAAAAATTTACTGTAAGATAGTAGCACAACTGCAACAAAAATGGATGTGAGACAGCAATCAAATAACAGAGAAAAGGCTAAAACAATTGTTGCAAAAACGGCTATCTGACAACAATTAAACAACAGCGGAAATGTTTGCAAGACAACAAGGTAACTGTAATGAAACAACACACATAGCATCCCAAAAATTGTAACGGAACATTTAAAGATACCATGTAAAGGGACTAATTATATGAAATTGAGAGCAACAAGCAACAAAAAGGTCTGCCCATCAATTCAATGGCGAGGCTCACAAGTGGATTAATCACTGATATCATGTCAAAAGACTAAAATTAAGTAATCTATGTTTAGTATCTATACTAGTCGGAATCCTGTACAAAACCAGACCAGGAGGAAGCTATATGCTTGTGCAAATTAGGAAAGGTGTAGCATGGGAAAGGAAAGAAAAATATTTCTATAATATTCTAAATAAAGGAGAAATGATTAATAGATATAAATTCTTGTTGTGTTCATTTTATTATTTAATTTCAACTCGTTTCTTTGAAACTTTAATATGTAATGGGCGCACGTGTCTTTCAAGTGTCCAAAGAGTTTCCAAATCTAAAATAACAAGAAGAAGACACCTTTAGATGAATGTTGGGGAAGTATGTGAAATGGGCATGACACCTTTGTAGAAGTTTCTGCGCTTTTTATCTTTATCGTGTGGCAGTTATAATCAGGTCAAAATTTTGAAGAATGAATGAGTGTCGCTTTTCCAAAGTAGGCTTGTCTCATCTTTCAGAGTAGCATGTCACCGATCTCTTTGGCTTGAAAGCTATGGTATTGACAACGCTCCTTAAGAAAGTTTGGTAATTGCTGGGAAGATTTTTTTAAAATGATTAATGTGCGAAAACGTTTATAAGCTCTTAGGTTCTCTTAATTCTATATTAAAGCACTGAACCAACTCAAGGCCACCATCCATCAGAGGCAATTGGGTGTGGCGGTATGAGTACCCATACGGCCCATGGGTCTTAACAGTCCAAACTCATGCACACAAAATTTCAAGTTCTAGGCTGTTCTTGTGCTAGAAAATTTTTTAGAACAGAATGAAAATTCAACCAAGAAAATATAAAATATGACCACAAAACCGAAGCTTGCTCACAGAAGTTCCATGTAGGTCTTTCCTAGATAATGACAAAATTTTACATATTTTCATTTTCTTAAAATTCGCTCCTTAATCTTTTTGATATGTTGTATCAATGCATGCGTCTAACTTTAAAGTATTTAATATTTAAAATTGGCACTGCATAGTTGTTGCTTAGTATGCTTAACTTTTAGTTATATGGGAACTTTTTGGCCATTATTTGTTGTATTAGTATTAATTTATCTTACTCATGGTTATATAGCCATTAGGATGGCTTTAATGTGAGCATGTGGTTAATTAATTTATAATTTATGATTCAGGTGGGTTGATAATCATTTGGTACATGTTCTGTCTCCAAATATCTACCGAAATACTTCTGAGGCTTTGGAGTCCTTTGACTACATCACTAGCCATGGTAATATGCATGGATTTTGTAAAACAATATTATCATTTGTCTATATCTCAAGCAATGATGCATATATGCTGATCTGTACATCAGTTTGTACATTGAGTTGGTTTGGTTTCTTCTCTTATTTGCATATGGAAGCTCAAAGAGACTATTGATTTTTCTTCCCTGATTTTCATAAACGTGCAATAAATTCTCGAGATGCAAGTATTATGCCCCCCCCCCCCAAACAAAAAAATAAATAAAATAATGCAGCTCAAGGTTTCTTGGAGAAAAAGAAATATGATTTTTCTTTCTTCCTTGTTTAATGTTTGTCTATGTGTTTCGAAAATGAATTTAGTAGATGTAATTCTGTAGTGATTGCAGAGAAGATTGTGAGTTGTACTTGATCATTTAATTGAATTTTTGTGAAAAAAAGCTAGATGATGCAGTGTCTAGGTCATACAATAAGTCCTACATGGCAAGGAACAAAACATTTATATATATATTTTTTCCACAAAACAGTCAAAGAATGAATGTCTTCTGTTCCAAAGAATCTAAAACGAAACACCAGTGGAATCTTAATTCCAATGTTTCTGTCAAAACATAATAAGACTACTTCAAAATTGATGCAGTCTAGATTGCTTTGGATTACATGGAAAAGAGAGATTATGGAAAGAATCGAAGAAATCTTGATGTTATTGCCATTTCGTGTTATGGTGTCCGTTTTATTATTATAATATGCCCATTTTGCATTCTTTTTTTTCCTCTTCATGATGGGTCCGTTTTCACCACCTATGGTCGTGATGGGTTCCTTCAAATAGTCAATTCCACTGTTTTGGACTTCAAATCTTCGATTTCCTAAATTTATAGCTTAATTATCGGATTAGAATATTTTGGAAAAGGAAATAATTTAGGTGGCATTTGGTTTGTTTTTCTGTTTTCTATTTTATGTGTTTTATACTTTAAAAATCCAAAAATAAGGAAACTGAAAATACTCTGTTTTCCTTATTTTGAGATTTTCTTTGTTTTGGATTAAAAACTCTTAAAACGACTTTTTGTCATTTTTCATTTCATGTGTAAAGTCATATTCTGTTTTCTAAAATAAAATTTGAAAACACAAGTAACCAAATGCATTTGAACTGTTTTCCTTGTTTTCAAAAGTGTAAAATAGAAAATGAGCTCAAAACAGAAAATAGAAAACAGAAAAAAAAAAAAAAAAAAAAACTAGATGAAGCCTTAGTTTCCTAGTTTTGTATTATTCGGTTCCCTATTTTATTTGCTTAGGGTCTCTATTTAAGCATTATAAACCTATAGATTTCAGCATTTTTTCAACATTAATTCAATCAAGTGTTTTTAAACTTTCTTTTCTATTATTTTGAGTGGTTCTAATAACCCTAGCAATAGTTTCTTGCATAATTGTTGTGCGGACGGTGTTCAATCTGCGCTCCCTCTCATCACATTCTGCATAAAAAATACATCATAATATACCAAAATAATAAATTATTTAGATAATTTATTATTATTTTCTATTGAATAATCAAGTCTTTTATTGAAATAAGCACCAAAGGGATGCCACAACTTACAAAAATAGCCATGGATAAAGTATAGGCTATATATAAACTCTCAAAAAAATCCAGACAATTGTGCATTTTAGACTATACCTCCTAAACTTTACAAAATGTTTAAAATTTTAATTTTCTAGTTAAACAAACAAAATTCTATATTTTTAAGTACTTTTCTATTTCTCTCCTTCCAGATGAGTTAGATTGAAGGGAATTTATCTTCCAAACTTCCTTCTTACTTATAATATTTTATGCACCCGGCTGAATCCCAATCACCTTCTTGATTTTGTTCAGAAATACCTAATGCATTCCAAAGTGAGATAACACTAATTTTCATAATTTTTTCTTATATTTAGATATATCTAAATTTTTATCTATAAACATTTCAATATATTTTCGTTTTTGTATGCCTCTTTTGAAACATGTGATAAAGGTTTTTGAAAATTTTCAATTTCTGTATTAACCTAAGCGATTAATCTTTACGGGCTTCAAAGATATTCTGAAATGTAACTTGTTAAATATTTAATAGAAAAGGATGGCTTCTCTAGAGATTGTAAGACTTGCTTCCCTAACGAAAACTACACTTGTTTAGTGGAGTGTGGGTATTATTGGCCTTGCCTATTGTGTTGCAAGTTCAAGTAAGATTGCTCAATGGAAATGGTAACGATTAAAAGTACATAAAATAGTTACACATTTCCCCCCCTCCCCTTTTTTCTTTGCCAAACGAATCCTCAATAAAAGAAACCAATTAAACAATTTAAAATTGTACTATATTGTGCAGCTAACTTCCAAGTCAGGCATGTGAGCTTGGTACTAATATGTAATAGCCAATGGAGTATGAAGGGGCTATGAAGAGGCACACAACTTACATTGTATTTTGATGTGTTTTACTAAGTCTTGATACAAACATTAGAAGTATCATTCCACTAGCGTTTTGTTTCAGTTTCTTTCGTGTATGAGCATGTCATTTCCAGATTGTGTAGGCTCATCTTAAAGTAATTGCCTATTCAAAGATACCCCTTGGCCTTTATCGAAAGCATTACCCAAACTGCTAACATTAAATAAGATACTGATCTTTCCTCGTAACTTTAATTAATGGATCGGTTTGACTCATTCCAAGAGAACATTAAATAATAAAGGAAGAGCACTTGGCTATCCTCAGATATCAAATTCTGTGAGCGATGATGTTCTTACTTATGCTAACTCAAACAGGAGCACACCGATATAAACCTATCACATTAAAGGTAATGGTAAGTCTAGATGACTAATAATTAATGTTGTTGAAATATGAAACTGTTTTTTCACTATTGTTATGGCTGATTGGCCTGTTTGGCGATTAGAACTTCAATTTTAAATTTTTATTTCTATTTTCTTGGAGTTACAAAAAGGTAGCGTCTATTGTTGTTACAGAAATAGATGCATGAACCTTGAATCCAGCACAAAGAATAGTTAGAAAATAAGAAAAGGAGAAAAGAGAGGGGGGGATGATGAGGGGGAAAAAAAGCTGCACAAGTTCCAATATGGAATACATTAGGCATTTTTGGACGATTTTGACTGCTTGGTAAAAATGTAGCTATTTGAGATCTACACCAAGCTACCGCGGGTCTAAATTCTAATACTAGGGATCCTTTACCATATGCAAAATGATCATTCAAATCACACCTTATTGGTGAGGAATGGGTCTAGCTAGTCCAAGATTTATGAAGTTTAGAAAGCTGAAGGCCTATTGGCATAGGAGTTCAGTTGAAAGGTCCGGAAGTTATATAGTGAACACTTCTTTCTGGTTTGCACATCCTCTATTTTCCTGGAGAAAAACGAAGGACCTAGCTTTCTGTAGACATATTAATCTTTGGCCGTGTGTGCATGGTGTGTTTGATTAATGAATGTTGTTTATGCTGCATTAACTGTCCATATATTCATTAACATTTGCTGCATTCTCTTATTCCCTTGCATTCTCTTCCCTATTTCTTGCATTTTTCCTTGGGGTCCCCAGTTTACACCTGCCCGGGACCGGGGATGTTGGAGCCTTGACATTAGTAAGTTTCTGTTGATTTATGATTACTGTTTCATGTCATTCTATTGGTTTTGTAAATAATGGTTTATGTCTTCTGATATTATGTGCAACCTGAATATCATCCTTAAGTTTCGTTTGTGAAAACATATTTATGTTTTTGTTAAGAATCTTTGCGATTAAGGAGTCCTCTGTACTTGCAGGTAATTTCAGCTTCACAGAGAAACTCACAGTCAAATATGCTGGGGCTGTAGCTATGTATTTTGTATCCAAGAATCTGAAGAAGAAATATAACATTACTGATGAACGAGCTGCCTTGTATGAAGCTGCAGAAACTTGGGTGGATGCACTGAATGGCCGGGACTTTTTGGGTTTGTACCCTGTAACTGGTTGTCATCTTATCATTGAATAATTTATATGGAATTTGAAGATGGCACTATAAGCCTTGGTTCACGTACCCACACGTCACTGCACTCATGTGAGCGCACACATCTACACACTGATTATAAGGAAAAGCCTGTGTGTCTATGTTTGGATGTCCCAAATAATCTCGATAGCTATTAGTTATGAAATATCGTCATGTATTTACCAAAAAAATAAATAAATAAATAAATAAAAATATCGTCATGTGGTATTATCGAAAGGCACAACACCTACGATGTTAAAAGGAAGAGAAAAATGTGTATATTTTTTTTTGGGGTCAGAAAAAACCTTAATTTGTTTCATCTCATAATGATTTATTGTTTGTACGTTTTTTCTTTGAACTTTCCGTAACCATAGTGGCAGAACCATAGATGAAGACTTGCAGTAATATTAGACGTTCTTTTCTGAAATTCAAGTTATGGTGATGAGTTAGACATAATGTCATGCACTGAGTTTATAGACCATACTACATCTTTTTTGAAGGAAATAGCATTAAGACAAAACCACCTTACCACAAATCGATAGTTCGATCATTATTTGTAAGTATTTGAAAGATTGTAGTTCTCAAAATTTCTGAGAGTACAATGCTTTATTATTATTATGTCAGTTTGGGCATTTGACTTGCTTGATGTGATATTCTAGTCACAAGTTAACGTATCGGGGGGCTGGATTTATATTCTCTATATGTGATCTCTATGGTCTTTTTAGCTATATGATTATTGAGGTTTGGTTTTTTCACCTGCTTCAGGGGGTTCAAAGCCGAATTTAGCTGATCTTGCTGTATTTGGGGTTCTAAGACCCATCCGCTATCTGAGATCAGGTAGAGATATGGTGGAGCACACCCGCATCGGTGAATGGTACACAAGAATGGAGGCTGCTGTGGGGGAGTCTTCAAGGATGAAGCAGTGAGGGTTTAGATAGATATTGCCGTGGTTTATAATAATAGTTACACTTTGATTGCTGATGTTGAATTTTCAGGGTATATCCAAAATGAAGGGAAGAAGAGGAGAGACTGTAGGTAGCATTTTTTTGTTCCTCTAAAAGATTTTGCTACGAAGAG